>JAECUM010005930.1:0-85876 GCA_016617855.1 Megalonaias nervosa | reverse complement strand
GATAGATAGATATATAGATAGATAGATAGATCCTAATGTGGCCAAAAATATCTCGCCACGAGTATTCAGCTAATGATGGATAGTATAGTCGCATCTTACCTGAAATTGTAGCAACCAGCATGCAAATAACCAAACCTATAATGGTCTTCATATTTTAGGAATGCCTGGATATTTTCCTGGAGGATACGCAAGTTCAAGTAGATCTGGTTCTTCTAGACTGAAATCAGGCTTTTTATACAAGATTCGCTTCCTGACAGAGTAATGTAAAAAAAAAAAAACAAACAAAATAATCAATCTTAAGCCTGTATTGTGATGAAACTGTACATTATACGCTAGTTTGGCAGCCCCGAATTTTGTTCTTGCATCGTTTGTAAACGTCATTGATATTCGTCAACAGAAGTAAGTATAATTAATGTCATAATAAGATTTACGTCAAGCTGGAATAAAGACTATTAATATATGTTAGGGTTACGGCTGTAATCTAGTTAAATGACACATTGTGTTTATCTATTTCGAAAATCTACCAGCATACGCAGCTCCACCTATTTTTTGATTTTAATAGTCATAATATTCTGCGAGAGAAATAATGTTACATGTAATACATTCAACATTTTGCGATTTTTGCGATTACAACAAGAGTTAAAACGTCAAAACCATGATCATATTAAATATGTTTCCAATGATCTTTCAAATGTTTCTGGATATAGAAAGTTTTCAATTTTAAATGTAGTTCACTGACACAAGTCATGTCAGTGATGTGCGTTTTTCATTTCAACTACATATAAACTGAACTAAAATTAGTTGGTTTATGTCTACGTTCTACTTTCTGTTTCTGTTTTAGACATGCATATAATTAAGGCACAGATCTGTGGTGCCTGAAGAGTATTCTTTGTTTCGGTTTCAAATATTGAGAATGATAGAACATTTTAATTTTGACCTTTTCTTGCATCTGAAAATGTCGAGAATTGTAATCATTTATTAGTTTTCTCGAATCTTCATATATATATATATATATATATATATATATATATATATATATATATATATATATATATATATATATATATATATATATATATATATATATATATATAGTTTTAAAATTCTTTATTATTTTGTTTTTGTTTCATTACATTTTATTGTAATGATTATTTTCACGGGATTAGAAATTCTTTTTCAGTAATTCTGTTTATCTAAGACGTAAAACGTGTTATATTTGTAATATTTTAGTTTATCTTGGTCCGCGGTAGTGTAAGCGCTACGCGAAAATGATTGGATATTGCCAAGGTCATTTCGTTTAGTCAGAATAAACAGTGTTTATTATTAAATTTATTTCAGAGTGATAGTAGGTAGAGGTTCTTTCTACGTGACGAACTGCATTTTTCCTGTTGCGTTGTTTCAAGTGTTGGGATACCACGTAGATGATGATTTGGGTGGATATAATACCCTTTATGAGCGTTCGTCAGTCAGTTGTATTTTAGAAACCTAGAAGGCCGGATGGGTATTTTATTGTTGAAACCAGATTGTTTTTGAAATTCATTTGTGTTTAGAATTTAATAATTTATTCTCTAGAAAACCAAACGAGTGTACTGTTTTATAAATTCTGGGAGAAATATATTCAGTGCAAATTTATTCTTGAATTATTCGGAAACATAAACTGTGATTGAATTGAGGAATTGTTGCTATTCGTACATAGACCACATCTGACGTCATCGCCTTCCATATTTGTATGTCGTCGAGATTCGATCTTGGATTCTAATAGAACTATTTAGTGATAGGATTTGTACTTTTCATTCATAGGATTAAATTTTGGATTATATTCACAAACTGTAAGTCCTATTTTCCAATTTTTACATTGTTTTCTAGGGAAATAAATTATTTTGTTAAAATATACAAAGCTTGTTGTTTTCACTCTTTTCTCTTGTTATTATTGTACGAACTACACGGCGGCAGCCGCCGCGCCGCGCTCCGCCTTCGCCGCCTTATATATATATGTATATATATATATATATATATATATAACTATATATATATATATATATATATATAAATATATATATATATATATATATTTGAAACTCATTCTTGCAATTTGTCTAAATGTTACGCTGATCCATTTAACTTACGATATTTACGTAATCTGTCTCCACTGTGCTCTTCTTTAAACTTCGCGTGTATGTTATGCCTTTTTCTCGGATGCTGAGTGTTTGCGTCTGTTTAGTTCTATCCGATATCTGCAAGAATTCTTCATTTCTGCAACGGAAGAGTAGCAGATAATCTTACAGCAAATTATTGGTCATCTAATGTCACAATAATCTATACAATTAAATATTCGTGAACACGGTATTGTAAATTTGCTTTGATATAACCTGATGCATAGAAAAATTGATAGGAAATTGTGTTGCTTATTTATTTCGGTTTCGAAATAGTGAAACTAATAGAACAATTTGGTCTTTTCTCAGATTTCAGGAAGAGTAATCATTTAGCGTTTCTTCGAAACTTCATATTTTTGTATTTTTGTACCTTCCAAAATATTTTCGGTTTGCACTCATAGTTAAACTGGAAATGAATATAGTCAATACAAAATCTAGAATTTTGGAAGGCAAATAACAGACAAATTAAACATATGGGAACATGTTTTTTCTTTCGAGATGGTGTCTTAAAGTATGTGTGTGGATAATACGATTTGCAATTTGCATTGGAATGGTGCAATAGGCAGTAAATTGATACGTTTCGATCGTTTGTAACTTTTAGCTCAAGTGAGTTTTAAGTCCGGTAGCCAATTAACATCGAGTTCAAATGATAACAGAAAAAAAAATTCTGACAACTGCCAAGTTTGTTTTTATTTTGACTGTCCTGAAATAAATTGTACTGTTTACAAATTAAGAAGATGTAACTCATCACGTATAAACTTCACAGCTAAAAACAACCTTCCTGTAAAACCTATTGTCAGAGTGTATAGACCGATAAACGTTTAAAACAACTGACGTCATAAGAAAAATAGTGAAAATGATTTATTGATGGCACTTAAGTTTTGAAACGCAAGATAATGAATTAGTTTATCTCTTTACATGGACTATATTTCCATCTGAGTCATTTCCATGTTGTTCCTTATATGGAAATAGATAACCCTTTATTACCCTTTCGGTTAGCTTTATCAATGTTCTGTTAGGTTATGTCCATTAAAGATCTTGTAAAATATATTGATCGTGCATTACAATAAGTAGAGATTTTTTTCTTAAAACGTATCGCAAACATGAAGACAATTTTCAAATACATTTCTTTATCAGCAAACTCATTTATATTAACTTGATGAAAAAACAAAACAGAATGACGACTTAAAATTATCCAAACTTTTTCCATGTCGCATAGATTTTATCAAATAGAACCGTTTGGTTCTAGTGCATCAACAAAAATCCCAATGACTGTATTTTTAAAAATATAGTGAATATACATATTATGATATTATATACCTTCATAATTTACCTGAAACTTCCATTTGGTTAAACTTCTCTGCTGTTTCTCCAAGACATCTAAAAAAAAAAAAAAAAAAGGAAATAGATTTAAAACTGCGTTTATCCTGATCTTAATTTTACTACCCGTTTAATCTTGTACGCTTGATCTAGCTTTCCGTATAGCTGTTAACCTTTATTTCTGTATCTCACAGCTATGTTATAGCAACTTACGTTTCGTCTTTGACGTCCGCACATAAATATTTTTAGACAGTAGTGACTCGAATATTTAATCAAAAACACAATTCGTTTTGAATTTCATTCATACAGTAATGTTTACAAAGTGTACAGGATCGGGCATGTAATAAATACAAAACAGGATTCGTATTTTGTTCTGAGAGGAGGGAAAGATCTCATTTGATATGGCTTTATGAATACATCTCTACATGTATCTCATTTTAGAGTGGGTACTAGATATTTTCACTATTTCCTGTCAGCAAACGAACACATTTTGTTCGTCCACTGTACACCCCGACAACTTTGTATTGATATCCACATGCACTAGACTGTATCAGTATAAATGGGGAAACTCAAGATAACACCCTCCTCTCCTGGCAACAAACCAAGGTAACTACTTGTCGCGGTTCGAAATTAGACCCCTCGATGACTAGATGCGAATTGTTTTATACTATCTGCGCATTTAGTCAATTATAACTGAAACCACCATAAGTAACACGTTCCAAACTTTACCACACGTACAGTCTAAATACATTACGGTTTGTTTTAGTTTGTTTAGTTTTAGTTATTCAATTTTTCTTTATTTACATATAATATTAGTATTAGAAAACTAAGACTGCATTCTTAAACATAAAGATGAGAGAGATCAACAGGATATGTGAGATATGCGATTCCAGAGACAAGCATATCATTTTTCAAGTTATAGTTATGGACTTATTGGTGTATATGAGGACTTTTACGAACAAAGTAGATAAAAATACGGATTGATTTGTTAAAGCTATATGTACCTGTATAATGTTTCAGACTTTTAAAAGGTTTAATGGACGTATAACGTACAGAGGTAAATGCTGAAGAATTTTATCTTACACAGTTTGATATCAATTTACTTACTCGGCACTTATCTAGTTAACTAGAAAACAATATATTTACTTACGCATCTATTTTTCTATCTGTATGTGTACTGCTCATGAATATTTATCTAGCTAAAAATGTAGTAAAATAACGTTTATTAATGTTTACACTCCTTATCTTCAATCTATGACAACAACACGTAATGTAAGCCAAGGTCAAGTCATTGTCGGCTGGTAGAATTTTAACAAATTTAAGAACCAAATCTGGTTCTCCCCAAATTCTGCGTTCATTTGACACTGGCATTCTGAATCTGATGAATGAGAATATGCCTGACATGATACTCATTATGTTTCAAATACAATTTGCTTTAAAAAAAAACAGGTGAGAATCCTAAATTCATGATAGATTTCACATCATCTTTTAGTCTTCATCCTCTGACATATTTTAAATGTTTTACTCCAACTTTAACAGGATCGTCTCCTATTGGTATGCTAAATTGTTGATATATCTGTTATTTGTTTTTTATTTGAAAGAATCTGCTTCCGTCTGTCTTACATTTTAAACTTTAGCATTACCAAGTGATATTATTGTACTATTATAAAGTCTCAATGCGTGACATCCTTGTATAATTATTACAGAGGGTGATCTAGTGAAATCGTTGTATAATTATGTGACCTCATTGGACCCGTGACTATATAAACCAGTTCTCATAGTCTGCCTTTGCTTTCCCCTTGGTTATTTGAACTTCAATTTTCTTCTCATGAAAGACATTCAACCTGAAGAGCTTTGGTGGAAAACAAACAAAATGACTAGAATATTATAAAGAGATCGAAATGTTTTCCATTTTAATTTTAAGGATTTATTATTAAATTCAGTAAGCTAATCCAATAAGTAATGATGTCTTCTATAAGTTACACATGTAAAACAAAGGTCATCTTCAGATAACCAAATTAATGCAACTGTATATTCCTTCCTATTCTCGGGGCAAGACAGATCCGATTACTGTGCATCACGGTTTAGTATCTATAAAGCTTTTATATATTGTAATTGTATTTAATTTTTATTAACTGTTGGCTTTTCTTAAAATTATATGTTATGTAGATTTGTAGGTTGTGATTGATCTTAGTCAAAGCTCCAGTTCACTGTGTACCTGACTATGGACATTGATTTCGTAAACAACATTATACATAACAAATACACCACATAATCCATAGCTAATATTTCTCTAAGATATAGGTTAAATATTCAGATCATTGTATTTGCAGCTACACTTGTTTATTTAAGTCTGGGTGAAGGACGTCATAATTTCACTTCGAAATGACAAAAACTTTGAGTATTTTGAAAGAGGCTGACCTTCATGCAGGCTCTATTGTTCAGTCTTAGCTTTTTATATAATGTTGTTTACTTAAGAAAGAACTCATTCATGTCATTAACATCTTGAAGCATAATCAGTTTTATTGTTTTATTATTCACTGGAAAAATAAAGTGTTCATCTATATTTTTTGGGATCGAAACATCAATTGGAATCGTAGTGAACTCAGATATGAATACGTTTGGGTTATATTATTGTGATACATCAACAGAATGTTAGAAACATCATCACATTTCAGGCCATTGATTACAGGCACATCAACATTTTCAGTACTGGAACTTATTTGGAATACCACTAAACTTGTTCTGCAAGACGTGCCGAAGTGTAGTTCCCAAATCCATGAAAAATGCAATATTTTAAATAAGTCGTGCAGATCGAATAAAGATCACAGTGAAAATGTTTTACAATATTATATAATAATAATTTCACGAAACCACAGAAAGCCTAGGTCAATTGTAACTGTGATGTTTTTTAAACATTCGACAGCTACTCGAGTCACCTTACACTTACTAATGATCGGTTCTTGTCTGCGATTTTCATCACGTACAAATAGCATGTTTATATCTCTTTGCCTTATCTTACCTGCCATATCGATTGATCCATTTCACATCGTTCACGCCTTGTTTAGAGTGATATCTTGGTCTAGGGGTATGATTCTCACTTAGGGAGCGAGAGGTCGTTGTGTTCTGTAGTAGGTCCTTTAAGTTTTATACTTCCAAACCAGACATTGAGTAGACCATCATAGAATTTTACCATTCACGACCCAATTAAGAAGTTCCCAAGCTCAATAATCCCTGTTCACACAGAATATAGCGTATACACATTCTTGTCAATGCTTTCGATTGATTTTAAGACATAGTGTTGCTGACACTAACATCAGATTCTTGCTGAAATGAGCATCTTTTTATTCAATACAGCAGGTTGAAATCAAATCCAGCAGAAAGAGTTTTGTGCATGAAACTCTCAAACAGGCGAAATATTACAACAACAACTACTACTACTACTACTACTACTATTGCAACTACAACTACTACTTATGAGAAATTCTTAAACGCCCGATTCATCAAGCATGATATAGTATGTTGATGATATTTTATTATTACCGCCTGCATTCAAAACATTTGTATAGAGTTGTAAAGTGATACAATATTTGGTAGAGATCGTGGAATTTAAACCGGAAGAATTTAACGTGATAAACACAAACACTAAAAGAAATTCAGTAATACAAATTTACAGTGAAATATATGTCAGTTAGATATGTAAAATATACAATTGATCAAGGAGTTGCAAAAATCGGTCTGAACTCATAATATCAATTCTTTGTTGCAACGCTTCTTGCAACTGTTAATGAAGTGTTTTATCCGACATTTATTTGATAGAATTGTGTGCAATATATGACAGTCAAGATTTTACAGCATCGACAACACGACTGCATTACACCTCGACTTGCATACTTTTTACAAAAATTAAATTAACTTGGACATACTTTAACAAAATGAAAAGAACATGAACACAAATATGTGCCTACTGCTAAATAAAATCAGAAACAGTGCACACAATGATTTATTATTAGACGATATATTAGAGAAGTTAGTAAATAGTCCAAAATTATGTTCTAACAGAAAAATACGAACCAAATACTTATTTGCAATTCATATCCGAATTTAAAGTCGGCATAGAATTTTCGGGGGCTTTCGGTCACGATCAACAATATATCTTCGAAAATATAGTTTTGAAAGTGTGATTTCTAATCCAATCAACTTTGACGACTTTGATTTTAATATATTAATTTCTTCTTCAAAAGCCACACTAACCCATTAATGTTTGAATTTATTGGAATCCTCTGTTCATCACACAAATGAATTTCTGACAGTGATAAATTAACATTCTTTTCCAGATCCCAAATAGTAGAGCAGAAATATACGATTAAATGCCAATGTTTCCATGCGACGAAAGAGAAATAATTCAAACAGCAACCAAAGAAATCGACGAAAAGGTATATGAATGTTGTTTGAACCTCTTGAAAGGAACGGTTTCTTGAACAAAAATAGAAACAGCGATCAGGACGGCATCATCACATTCTTTGCCAAATGGTGAAAAATAAAAATCCAAACAGTCAAAGGGAAAAGAGTTCCTCCCATGATCCGTTGTTAAAAGTTGCTGCTAGACCTCTTTTCAGAGGTGTGCTGAGATGACGCGAAAAGACATAACATTCCGGACGAATATCACTCCTGTAGTCTGGATCTATTGGCAGGACGAGAATTAACTTTAGTTTCTTCTAAACGGTGGATGGAACTCCGTCGTTGGTATGAACATTGTAACCTCACAGACATGTCGCTCTTACAACAAGTGTTACAATCGTTGATGAATTTAGAAGATTTTGTAAGAGACGGAAAAATCGGAATGATAATTTTAATAATTGTAACGTTTTCAACTGCTTTATTAGTTTTCAAACGTGTCAGCTAAACCTTCTTTGAGAGATTGCAAGAATGTAATAAATGCCGAAGAAAAAACATTTCCAGAGCATTAGATTGCTCATCTCTAAGATAAGTGAGGTATACCCAGGTACGTATCGCGGTATGTCCAAAACTCTCGGAGTTTACAAACTTTTGCGGTACAGAGCTCTTGTGCCCATTTTCATCAACTTCCGTTTATTTCTAGCGATGCAACATTTGCTTCAAAAATCATGCATACTTGTATTGTGTTAAAAACCAGTCTGACTCTCCTTGTCTTATAATGCCGCAAAAGAAATAATGGTAACCTAATTTTATTTATCCTAATATTCCACTAGTTGTAATATTATTAGGATTGTGAGAATATTAAACAGGATGGTATTGTTTTAAAGAGGGTAACAGAAAATGACAACAGTTTAGATTGGAAGAGCATTTAACTTTATTTGTAGAATAGGTCATAGGGAAGTTATAGGGAAGACAATTTTCATTTACATCCCTTCTTTTAGATCCTACCCTGCATTATCGGTAAATGAATAAGTTAGTTATTGCAAAAGGCTTTTAAATAGTAAATGTAGTTAATCGTTATATTTCTTGTAAAGGCATTTAGATAGTAGACAAAATCACAGTTTCCCCTATACAAAGATTCCTTCTGTGTGAAACATTTCATCTAATATTTCCGATTACATTTCCTATGCATGCAAACAAACTCAAGTTTTCCTCCAACACAGTGGAAACCGAGTGTGAGAAAACCTATGACTCAATACAGCATTTCAGTTAGAGGGAAAACCGACATATATTGATACTTGTTTGACACTGGGCCCTCATTTGTCCCTAGATTGTTCAATACTAATTTATGTTAAGTTTCTTTAAACATCCTCAAATTTTGACCCTATTTAACATGACAGTCCCTTAAACTCTTAATGTGGACGACTGCACTACAACCCCTAACATGAAATTGATATACAGTTCCTGCCCACATTTTAGCAAAACCTATCGAATCAAATTATCAACATGGCTTATAAAATCAAACATATTTTCTTTTAAAGGTTTCCATAAAATAATAATTCCAGATATATTCCATAATACACAGTTTAAAAAGAATTATAAACATTCTAGATTTTGGGTACGAGAACAGAATAATATCCAACCGCACCAAACACAGGTCTAACTGTTTATTATTAATTTGACATTTTTGTGAAAGGTTTCCGTTCCTGTATTACTCTCCTTGTTCTATAGATTATTTTGAAGGTTGCTATGTGGCTTTCTGACTCTCTATAAAAAAAAATCATATTTATTGGTGACTAACTTCACATTCTCATGCAAGTAACCTTGCATCATGATTTCTTCTCAAAGATTTATGGCAACAGTTATTATTATTATTATTATTATTATTATTATTATTATTATTATTATTTTATAATTGCAAAGGTAATTGGATCCGCCTAGGAAAGAAAACAGACAATGTATGAGCTTTATGTTATATAGAATATGGTTCACAAAAATATCTTTGTCGATGTTAGTTTACATAGTATGTAAAAACCCAGTTTTCGTTGGTGTAGGTTACTCTCTCTCTCTCTCTCTCTCTCTCTCTCTCTCTCTCTCTCTCTCTCTCTCTCTCTCTAAACTTACTCAGCCTTACTCACTTGCATGATCTGTGTAGGGACTCCAGCTGTGTTATGACTGGTATGCCGCCTATCGGTAACCTAAATCCAAAACATTGTAAATTAGTCCACAGTGGTCCCTTTATCATCTATACTTTCAAATACACGAAACAGCTCTTTTAGTTCATCCACAAACAAATCTCATAAACCCAAAGCTAAGAGTATATAGTTTGCCTACAATCAAAGTCGTTCCTAATGCATGATACCATTTTGAGGCACACGTGTCGTGCAGGTTCGTGCAAATCAAGGTATTCAGAACAGCAGAATATTGTACCATTAAGACAATATGTAGGTAACGGAGAAAAAAAAATGAGTATATAATAAAAGTGCTTATTAAATAAAATACACTCGTGAGAATTCATTCTAATTACTGTTAATTTTCATCAATAATCAAATTATTGTAAGCGATTTCGTGACAGACAAATTTCACAAAAAAACAAGCCTTTACATATTACGTTTTATGCTGCGCGATTTATCTTTCTTAGATTTCAATACCAGTGATCTAAAAAGAGCAAAATTATTTTCTGTTTTCTATATCTTTACACATAAATACGACTTTTTTTAAAATTCAAATTATCAGGGTGGATGGGTGTGTTGAAGCCAAATATTATATATTGTACGTAATAAGCAAAACGCTATAAACTGTTAACTACAAAATGTCATTTAAATGTTCAGAGACTATCTTTCTGAGAGAAATGTATTTTTATGAGCTAAAATAGGCAATTTGATATTGTAATTTACGCGCAATAGATCACGGCATTGAGATGGCATTGAGCTAATGCATTACAATATCGTGTCTTATGTATATTTAATTCAGGTTGTTTATTAATTAGTTTCTTATTATTTTTTATTTCATTACATGCTATTGTTATGAAACATTGTGTGTTGATTCAACAAATGACTGTTGACACATCAACACTCTATAAGCTACCACAGACACAGTTTTTGGATTTATTCTGGACATCTACAGAATTTTCTTGAGGACTTTAAATTTTTAGGACTAATTCTTGGGTTATTTTGGGGATTTAATTCGCAGTAATGTAAGTTCTTTTTCTCATTTTTACTTTGTATTCTAGCAAAATAAATTATTTGCTGAATTTCACAAAGCTTGCTGCTTTTCACTCTTTTCTGTTACTTATTTTTAGAGCATAGACTCGTAACAGAAAATTAAGGGCTCGTCCTTAGGATACATAATTTCTCTAAATATATTTCAGAAGACTTTGTCCTTGAAATAGCGATTCACTTTGTTTTGGAAGTTTCTTCCCAGGAATTATTACAGATTTTAAAAATCTTTTGGGAAACCAACAAGCTTTTACAATGTAATCTAATTTGGAGATCTTTATTTTAAATCATACTTAGGAATAGTTAGACTCCTTGAAAAAGGATGAATTACATCAGCTTGCCAGAAAATATGATCTTTTTGAGGTAAAGGCTTCTGTAAGGAAGCAAGAAATAAAAAATATTTTGGTCCAATATTTGGTGGAAAAGAATGTTCTGAATAAAAGTGCTTTGGATTTGATTAGAAAGTCTGTAACAGACTCTAACATAAAAGTAAAGGAATTAAAATTAAAATAAAAAATGGAATTAGGGTTCAGAAAAAGGACAGAGAAAGAAACAAATGCAGTTACAGAAAGAAAAAACCAAATGCAATTAGATAAAGAAGAAAGAGAGAGGAAAATGCAATTGGAACAAGAGGAGATAGAGACTAGCGCAGTTAGAGGAAGAAGAAAGACAAATGCAATTAGAGAAAAAAAAGAGACAGAGAGAGAAAAAAATGCAATTGGAGAAAGAGGAGAGAGAGAGAGAGAGAGAGAGAGAGAGAGAGAGAGAGAGAGAGAGAGAGAGAGAGAGAGAGGACAGCGGTTACAGAAAGAAGAGAAACAAATGCAAGTGGGAAAAGAGGCGAGAGAGAGAGAGAGAGAGAGAGAGACGAATATACAATTGCAGATGCAGAGAAAATGAGAAAACAAAGAAAGGGAATATTAATTTAAATTAAAAGAATTAGAGCTGACAAGTGAAAATCAACCCACCACTTTACATACAAATTCAAGTTTTGATGTTACTAAGAATATTAGGTTAGTGCCCCTTTTAAGAGTAAAAGAAGTAAATAAATATTTTCTTCATTTTGAAAACAAATTGCTGAAAATTCGAAATTGCAAAGAGAGCATTGGACTCTATGCAGTGCACTTTTTGGCAAAGCCCGAGAAATCTATGCTTTCCTGTCAGTACAGAAAAGTGCTGACTATGATCTGGTTAAGGAAGACATCTTGAAGGGTTGCGAACTGGTACTTGAGGCTCATCGACAAGGTTTTATGAATTCTAGAAAATCAAGAACCAGACCTATGTCGAATTTGCAAGGGAAAAAGCACGACAATTTGGTAGTTGGTGGTCTTCTAAAAAGGATAATAAAGATTACAAAAATCGCAGACAACTCATATTAGTTGAGGAGCTCAATAATTGCGTCCATATTGAAGTTAAGATTTATCTTGATGAGCATAAGGTCGAAACTTTAGAAAATGCTGCTCGTACTGCTGAAGAGTATTCCTTAGCTCATAAAGTTTCTTTTGACAGTAATTCTTCCACATAGCAGTCGTCTGGTAAAAAAGTATTTTAGCCTAATACGAGCCACTCGAAATCTGTCTGGTACAACTTTTAAAAATCAAGTTTCTGATAAGATTGATCAGAAGCCCTTATTTCTTCCTACGTGTACCTATTGCAAGAAGAAAGGACACATTATTTCTGATTGCTACAAATTGAAATATAAGCATCAGAATGAAGACAGACCTATTCCAAATGCTCTTATTTCTAAGAGGTCAAGGTCACGGTCATGCATTGAAAGCAATAAATATGTTCGGTCAAATAATGCACAGTCTGATTTTATTATGGAGAATTATGAACCATTCACGCCGAAGGATTCTATATCACTCTATGTCATTCGCCCAATCCTATGCCTATTAAAATCTTAAGGGACATAGGACTATCTCAGAGTCTTTTATTATCAGGTATTTTGTTTTTTCTGAGAAGTCTTCTTCTAATCAGAGTGTTCTTATTCAGGGAGTAGAGTGCAGTTTTGTTAATGTTCCTCTTCATTCTGTAAATTTGTCATCTGACTTAGACTCAGGACCCGTGACAGTCGGAACAGTGTCGTCTTTTACCCATTGAGGGCGTTCATTTATTACTAGGCAATGACCTAGCTGGAGATAATGTTGCAGTTAATCCAATTGTAACAGACAAGCCTTGTTTGAAGCAGAAAGTCGATCTTATTGAAAAAGAAAATCCCTGATTTAGATCCAGCTTGTGCAGTTACTAGAGTTATGGCAAAGAAAGCTTTTGAGAATGAGGTTGATCAGGAAAGTATTCCTTTAGCTGACACATGTATTGGTCAGGCTTTTCATGAGGACATTTGTACTCTTTGTTTGGATCAATCAAAGGGTATTGAACACAATGATCCTCTTTTAACTACTCATTCTCTTTATTCTAATCAGGGTGACAAACCACAATTACTTGTCGTCGAACAGGAATAAGATACTGAGATCTCCTGTTTGTTTCAAAGGGCCATTATTGAAACTGAAGCCACAGAAGTACCTGTTTGTTATTTCTTTAAAAATAGGATTCTTATGGGAAACTAGAAACCACCTGAGGTACCTGCTTGTAACAAATGGTCAGTAAATTATCAAATTGTAGCTCCAAAATTGTACAGACAGGAAATTCTTAGTCTGGCCCATGAAACTCCTTTGGCTGGTCATTTTGGTATCATTAAGACTTATTACAAGCTCTTGAATCACTTTCATCGACCAAAAATTAAAAGTGATGTTTGCAAATACTGCAGATCTTGTCACACTTGTCAAATGATAGGAAAACCAAATCAGAAGATACCTAAGGCTCATTTTCAACCTTTTCCTGCATTTGATGAACCATTTAGCAGTAAATGGTAGATTGTGTCGATTCCTTACCTAAGACCAAGTCAGGTAACCAATACTTGTTGACCATAATATGTGCGTCAACAAGATTCTCAGAGGCAATACCTTTGAGGAATATTAAAACTAATAAAATAGTAAAAGCTTTGAAAAAGTTTTTTTTTTACTCAATTTGGCCCTCCCAAACCTGTCCAATATGATGAAGTGTCAAAAATTATGTCTGGAATTTTCCAACAATTCAAGTCTTCTGCCAATCACCCTGAGAGCCAAGGGGCTTTAGAAAGATTTAATCAAACTTTGAAAAATATGATTGGTCATACTGTTTTGATACGGTAAAAGATTGGGACAAAGGCGTTCATATACGTTTGTTTGCTGTTAGGCAATCAGTTCAAGAATCTTTAGGATTCAGTCCCTTTGAACTAGTTTTTGGACATACTGAGCGTGGACCATTGAAGTTGCTAAAAGAGAAACTTCTTTCTAATGAAGATACATAAATTAATCTTCTTGATTATGTTTCAAATTTTAAGTATAAGTTGTCAAAGGATTGTGAGGTTGCAAGAACTAATCTGCACTCTACTCAGTCAAAAATAAAATTAAGATATGATAAAAATACACAGGAAAGGAGTGTTCAGCCTGGTGATAGAGTTCTGGCTCTCTTTCCCGTACCACAAAATCCTCTTCAGGCTAAGTATTATGGTCCTTACACAGCTGAAAAAGTTAATTATTTAAATCATATCATCAATACTCCTGGGAGGCGAAAACAAAAACAACTTTCCCATATAAATAAAGGATTATATTGACAGAGATAACCAGGCTAATCATGCAATTAATTTAATTGTACCTGACCCACGCCGTGAAGATTTAAGCGATGGAATGCAATTGGACTGTATTGACTTTGGAGTAATGAATCTTCGAAATTCAGCAATTATGAATAATCTGGACCAGAAACTTGCACATTTTCAGCAACAAGAAAAGAAAGAACTAAACCAGTTATTACTTGAATATGAGCACTTATTTCCAGATGTTCCTACATGAACAAATAAAATCTACCATGCCGTTGAAATTGTACATTCCACACCTGTGAAACAGCACCTGTACAGGATCAACCTTATCAAACAGGGATGTTTGCAAAAAAAGAAATTCAGTATTTGCTGGATAATGAACCGAGTAAAAGTGATTGGAATTCACCATGTATATTTGTTCCGAAACCAGATAATACCTTTCAAATGTGCACAGACTATAGAAATGTGAATAATGTGACCAAAACTGATTCGTTTCCATTGCCTAGAATCGATGACTGCATTGATACAATTGGAAATGCAAAGTATGTCACCAAATTTGACCTTCTGAACGGATTTTAGCAAATTCCACTGATGGAAAGGACAAAGAAAATTTTGTATTTTCCCTTAACGTGCCCGATGTCAATATTATATTCCTGCAACATCAAACTCGACCTTAATAATCTCTGATTTCTGTTTTTCATCTTGCTAATAAAAGTAAGGGGATTGTGATTATTAAACACAAAAATCGGAGAAGGAGCTAAACTAATATAGGCTTCAAAGTGTTGTAATGATAATATCAAAGCCAAAAATTCCTTTCTTGACTGTGGAATAATTTCTCTGGTGATTATTTAATTTCTTTATTGAATAAATAGCATACTGGATAATGTACACCATTATTGTCTTCTTCAAATAATATTGCACCAACCCCAACGTCCCTTGCATCAATATATAATTTGAATGATTGACTGAAATTTTGGAGCTTAAAGAAAGGTGCACACTGAAGTATGGCCTTTAACTTATCAAAAGCCTCTTGACATTTGCAGACCAATGAAACTTGGTTTTCTTGCTCAATAAATTTGTCAGAGGTTCAGCAATTATGGAAAAATTGGAACAAAATTTTCAATATTATCCAGCCATACCACAAAATGGCATCATTTGCTTTTCACTGATCGGCACAGGGAATTCAGAGATAGCCTTGACCTTAGCACCTATAGGTTTAGCTTTTCCATGTCCCACGGTATATCCTAGAAATGTTACACAAACACGGCAAAACTCACTTTTAGATACATTGTCAAATTTGCGTCAATGAGTCTGGCAAAGAATTTCCGAATTGTCGCTAAATGATCTTTCCAGGTGTCGTTATATATTACAACACAATTATCTAGACCAGTTGTAATCATGTTTATTACACGTTTAAAATTACTAGGCGAACCTTTCACTCCAAATGGCATCACTTTATATTGATAAAGTCCATCTGGAGTGACGAATGCCAATTGTGACCTGAAATCAAGTAGAGAACTATATCATCTTGCAACTGAGAGGATTTTTCAGTCGTGCTTTAAGATCCAGCACTTTGAAGTTGCATTATATATTGTATTCAGTTGGGCTGAATTTTATTTCTTCAAATTATTGAATTCAAGTAATTAATTTCTCTGGAAATACAAACGTGCTCTGATAAAATTCTTGGATGAAGATATTCTCTGGAATTTATAGTGAATTCAGACCGGGAATTATATTACTGTGATTCAACAAAAGACTGTTAGCACATCAACACTTTTAAAGCTACCACAGACATATGATCGCCTTCAGTTTTTGGATTTATTCTGGACTTGTACTGAACTTTATTCAGGACTTAAATTATTAGGACTTGTGTCTGTAATTTTTTGATTATTTTGGGATTTAATTTGCAATACTGTAAGTTCTTTTTTCTCATTTTTACTTTGTATTCTATGGAGAAAAATCATTTGTTGAATTTTGCAAATCTTGTTGGTTTTCCTTCTTTTCTGTTACTTATTTTTAGAGAATAGACTCGTAACACTTGTTACATAAAGATAAAGCAAGATGCAACGAGCGTTACATATATCATATCTTTTGGAACCTGCATGCAATATAGGAGGCAAACATAACGATGAATTGGAATAATAATAATAATAATAATAATAATAATAATAATAATGTGGATTTAGTATCGCGTATAATCTTTAGGACCTCCAAGAATTTTACAATATTAAATAGCACATAAAAATACATTCTACGACTAGATTACAAAAACAGACATGAAACTACAAGACAAAAACACGCTAAAAATAATTAAGCAAGTAAACATTATTAAGCATTTAAACCTTTTCTAGCAGTGGAAAAGGTGAGTTTTGAGAGCACTCTTGAATGCGATCATAGTGTCTTTATGTCTAAGATCACTGGACAATTCTTTCGTTTTTTATTCTGGATCGAACGGGTAGCCAGTGAAGGTTACAGAGCAGAGGTAGATGTCCTCATTTCTTCGTACTCGAAGGATGATCCGGGCAGCCGTGTTTTGAACTTTCTGAAGTTTCTGTAGTAGATACTGAGTCGAACCAGACAGAAGTGAATTAAAACAGTCGAATCTTGAAACTACTAAGGATCACACAAGTGTTTTAGTGGCATCAACTGAACGAAAATTGCGACTCGGCGGAAGAGTTTCAGCTCGAGATATGCAGCCTTGCATATGTTAATTATATGCTGGTGTTTTGAGAGAGTACTGTCGAGAATAACATCTAAGTCTCGAACTGACTGTATGAATTTAATAAGGTAAAGGATGTGAATGAGAAAGTCCTGAACAAGATGGCTTCAGTTTTATTATCATTAGTCTTCAGTTTGTTACATGTCACTCACAACTTCAGATCGGAAATGCACCTCTCTACGCCTTGGTTGGTACCACCATCTGCAGTTGTGCAGCTGGATTTGTATATTTAAGTATCATCACCATAAATAAGCTAGACACTGGATGTCAATATATGACACTTGAGAGCCGCTGACGGTATAGATTGAAGAGAACAGGCCGAAAACATAGACTTGCGGAACGTCAAAATATAAATCAAACAGGCTATAATGTTTTCCATTTACTTAAATATGTGTCCGGTAGACTAAGTGGGAATTGAACCATAGTAACGCTGTATCGTGAATACCAAATACATGCTACAGACGGTGAAGTAATATATAATGGTCTCTTGTGCCAAGTATCGCAGACAAGCCAATAAGTGTGAGGACTGTAATCATTCCACAATCCAAAGCAGAGAGAAATCCTTAACTACTCCCAAAATGGCAGTTTCAGTACTATGGCGAGGTCGATATGCAGACTCTACATTAGTAAAAAGACTATTTGAATTCAGATAAGATACAAGTTGGAATAGAACACCTTTTTCTAAGATTATGGAAATGAACGAGAGAATAGAAATAGGGCGGTAGTTCGTTAAATGGTAATGAGAACTGCCATACTGATCTCCTTCCAGTCAACCCAGTGGCTATCAAACTTTTCATATTCAAAATACATTACTGCTCAGTACCGATAATGGTGAAGAGAATTGCAAAGCATTCATGAAACATGTAATATCTGCGGTTCTCATTTGTTTTCGTTTCCTTCCTGTACATTAGTGTAAAGACGGTGGCTATTAAACTGTTCATATTGAAAGTACATTTGTGGTCAGTACTGGTACTGGTGAAGAGAATTCCGAAACTTTAATGAAATAACTATTATTTGCTTCTTTACATTTGTTTTCATTTCCTCGCTTTATTAATGTATGTAGTTCCTTGCATATTAATCCGCAAAGTTTATATCATCGTGTATCACCAGTACTTCGTTCTTATTTACTCGTCTAAAGACAATTAAAGAAACCTGCCAACAGTTTTTACTCCTAAATAAACCTTATATGGATGCATAAATGGAGTGTATATTGAAGTTGATGCACTTGTTAGAACTAGTCTAGCTGGGGTATGTGTTAACGCTAGTGAGTGAGAAGGCAATTCACTCAAAACAACTGTATTATTCAAATGAAGAGAAAGACAAATATTTAACAAAATTACAAGCTGATCGAGTAAGATATATAAAAAGTTGCATACTTCAGACGAAGGAATTCCATTCCGTTCTGTTGAAAGTTGCGATTGCTGGTAATCGTGAGTATTAAACTATGTATAGCCCAAGGTGCTTAGTTATGTTCTACAGTGGATTCAACGGTGTGTCGAATAGGCAACATATAGGGAAAGACTAGAGACTTTTTTGTACAATTAGTTATATAGATATTAGTGGTCCTTTGGTAACATATTTCTGTATTTGCCATAACTAGTTATTTGAGTTGTCTTGTATATGACATTTGAACATTAGGTAAATTAGTTGGTATCGTTGTACATACAAGGGGCAATTTAATCTGGCTTATATTCTGTACATTTTGCCTTCAACCCATTGTTAGAATATCAAGAAAGTGGTTACAGATTTCAACTCACTATGCATTAATTAATAAAATATAGAAAACTGAATTAACAAGTGTGGAGAATAGGTAGTTCAGCGTGTACAGAAAGACATATCAGCAGCGAAAATGAATACTTCAGACTGTTCATTTTGGGGATGATCATAATTTTTGGTACTAAAATTGTGTTATTATTATAATTACTAAAATACATGGATTGTTCTATTGTCTTCATCATGAAATAATGATTATGGCGAATAGAGGCCTTAATAACATGTTTAGGAACTACTGTCAATATTGTTCACGACTGCCTGGAATCCAGTTTATTTGCAAGCATTATGTGCAGGAAAAGGTCTCATGTTCAATTCCTCCAAGTTTTATACAAAATCCCCATCTTCTTGCCACTGAATTATTCGTGTGTCATTGGCATTTCATTTTCACTGCATACAAACTCCATATTCTGTACACTGCATTAAAGTCTGTGGTATGGAAATTGTTTATTATAATTTATTCTTTCACGCACTTACTGCTAAATATTGTGTAATACTTAACTGAATGAAATGAGACATCAATATTACCATAATTTTAGCCGTTGCTTCACAATCAGGGTATCATCCTCCACCCATCTGTACTCAGAATTTCAGGATGAAGAGACCTAGACTCTTCACTCATGGAACTCAGAATTTCAGGATGAAGAGGCCTAGACTCTTCACTCATGGAACTCATGAGCTCACAAACTGTATATGAAAGTCCATGGAATAAACTTGGGAGTTCCTCATATTCAAATGGATAGAAAGGAAAATTAGAAGCACATGTTTGTTATTTTAATAATATCAGGATTTGATTCTTAGATATTTTTTGTATCACACTACAAAGAGAAACGTATTTTCAGTAAATAGAATGTTAAGTTTGAACATTCATGTAAATTTAAATAGTTTTACCCTTTCCATTTCAATAATACTAAGATATAAAAATGATAAACCTCAACAATAAAATTGTCAAAAGTTAGTTTCAATCCCATGAATGAGCACTGGGAATGCTGTATAGTTTTCTCTACAAGTAAAATAGTATCTCCATTACCATCAAAGAAACTTACATGTATAAACTCCTGTTAATACACTCTGCATCATCTTTGTACTAATAATGCATTCAATTACCTTTATTCACAAGAACAGAAAATGCTTTATACTACAGTCTAGTTTATTTTACACAAGAATGATTTAACACATATATAAATAATATGACTCTATCTTGTTTCCAACTTAAGTTGAAGTGACTTTCATCAATGTCAGAAAAATTAAAATCCTTGAGATTGAAATTTGATATATTTTGGCACACATTTCTTTAACAGCAGAGTAAATTAATTATAATTTTGATGGACGAATAGAGCTGATAAAAAAGTCTGAGGCATTTATCAGCTGAAACCTTGTTTTCATCATTAGGCAATAATCACTTGGTCACTTGGCAAATGACGAAAAGGAACAATAGATAAAGAAATCATAATACCATTATCATCAACATCATTGTCCTGCTCCTTTTCGTATCGGTAATTATTATTATTGTTATTATTATTATTATTATTATTATTATTATTATTATTATTATTATTGCATACACCATTATATTATATCAACAACAAGCAAATAAATAGCTAATCCTATTGTGTTTGCTTTATGATTAGTGTTATTGCTATTCGACTTCTTCATTCAATTTGATAATATAAAGTATAATTTTATAATACGAAAAGGATGTAATTCAAACGGAACTGAGAATAAATATGCCTAATGCAACTATATTTAACAGTATACGTTTCCTCGTTAGTTGTGTATTGGGGTACTATAGCCCTCATCATGCCAAAGAAGGAAAATCAGCCTGGGGCACTATGGCCCCACGATTTATAGGCCAACAAAATCAGCCTGGGGCACTATAGCCCCAATGGAAATTTTGTATAGCGACTAGCACACGCTGGGCCTGTATAGCGCCAAGAGGAATGGAACAGGTAGGGTGACGTCACGGTACTGGACATTGGCAACAATGTAGCAAGGTAGTACCGTGACGTCATGCCACCTGTGTCATTTCTATAGACAAACACGAATCAGTCGCGTTCGTGTTTTAGTAGAGTATGTTTTATATATTCGTTTTTTTCCCATAGATTGATGAACATCAATCTATCCTACACAAAATTATAAAATCGACTAAACAAATTTTTTAGGGAAGAGAGAGAGAATAAATATTTACACAAATTATAAAATCGAATAAAATTTTTTTTTAGGCAAATTGAAAATAAATATCTTTTCGAGGCAATGGAGTGGCCCTGAAAAGGGCCTTTGGGTTTTTCTTCTATTGTCTCCATTTTTTCCACCAGCTCTTCACTTTTCCAATAATTCCCTTCTTCTTCTTTTTCTTTTCTTCGTCTGGAATCCAGTCAGGATGTCCCATCTCTCTAAACTTTTCCTGTACCTTTATCCAGTTTTGATTTAGTTATCAAACTCCTCTTTCTTTTTTTGGTTTTCCTTCTCCTTTCTCTCTATTGTCCAGATGTCTTTTATTTTCTTTAACTCTTCTTACATTACGTTTTTCATCTTCTCTTCTGCTTTTTTTTAATTGTTTTAAATCCCACTGGACAAAGGACCACTCGGTAAAATTGACTGTGTCTTGCAAAGAGCATCTTTTCTTCTTCTTCTTTGTAACATCTTTCCATCTATTTTTAGCGACAACTTATGGTAAATTTCTCAGGAAAAACCCACTATCTATTTATAATCTCATCTTGTAGGAAAGTCCTATGAACTAACTTAGTATTTATTTTTAGCTACAACTTATGGTAAATTTCTCAGGAAAAACCCACTATCTATTTATAATCTCATCTTGTAGGAAAGTCCTATGAACTAACTTAGTATTTATTTTTAGCTACAACTTATGGTAAATTCCTAGGAAAAACCCGTATCTATTTATCGTATCAACTTGTGTGACGTTCCTGTTTAAAAACCCTAGTATCTATTTATATCTGCAACCTGTGGAAAAACCCAAGTCTATATTTATTGCCTCACAATTTCTAGCTTCAATGACGTTACTGAACTGGTTGACCTGAATACGCGATACTGTAGGTAGGTAGGTGAAATAAATGTGATAGGGATAAAGGGAGTTTTTTAGGGACAAAAACCAATACACACACAAAAGAAAGGGAGAAAGAAAAAAACCTAATATCTACTATCCACACAAATGAATGAGAATGCATAAAACACACACATATATACTATCCACACCAACGAAGGAGAATGCGTAAATCACACCCATATATACTATCCACACCAACGGACGAGAACGCATAAAACACGCCACATATACTATCCACACCAACGGACGCGAACGCATAAAATACACACTCTACTATCCACACAAACGAAGGAGGAGAAGAAAACACCCATATATACTATCCACACCAACGAACGAGAATGAGTAAATCACACATATATATACTATCCACACCAACGGACAAGAACGCATAAAACACACCACATATACTATCCACACCAACGGACGCGAACGCATAAAATACACTCTACTATCCACACAAACGAAGGAAGAGAAGAAAAAAACACCCATATATACTATCCACACCAACGAATGAGAACACATAAAACACCCACATATACTATCCACACCAACGGACGCGAATGCATAAAACATACACCTATTTACTATCCTCACCAACGGACGAGAACGCATAAAACACACCATATTTACTATCCTCACCAACGGACGAGAATGCATAAAACACACACCTATTTACTATCCTCACAAATGAAGGAAGAGAAGAAAAAACACCTATATATACTATCCACACCAACGAATGAGAACGCATAAAACACCCACATACACTATCCACACCAACGGACGCGAATGCATAAAACACACATATCTACTATCCTCACCAACTAACGAGAATGCATAAATCACACACATATATACTATCCACACCAACGGACGAGAATGCATACAACACACCACATATACTATCCACACCAACGGACGCGAACGCATAAAATACACACTCTACTATCCACACAAACGAAGGAAGAGAAGAAAAAAACACCCATATATGCTATCCACACCAACGGACGAGAATGCATAAATCATACCCATATATACTATCCACACCAACGGACGAGAATGCATAAAACACACACATCTACTATCCACGCAAACGAAGGCAGAGAAGAAAAAACACCCATATCTACTATCCACACCAACATGTTTTAGCTAGAACAGGGTTTGTCTATTGGGACCTGAGACTGGATTGGGATACGAAGTACAGTGTTTCAGTTGTGGCCTGAAGTTGCGTATGGATCGATGTATCTATAAAGATTCAGCTATTCTGGAACATACTCAATGGTCTACGCATTGTCCTTACCTTTCTATGACATTTCCACCCATTACACTACGGTTCAGGTATGACGGTACCTTAGAGAAGATAGTACCGTTGTCCAAGAAGAAAGAAAGGAAGACTTCCAAAACTAGTCATAAAACAGGAAAGATGTACAAGCTCGAGACTTCATAACGACTAGCATAAAAAGGGACAACGTCCAAGACCGATAGTTCATTGTGATTACCATTGCTAAGCGAGAAAGATGAATTCTTTCACACAGCAAGTAACCAGCAAGAGTAAACTCGAGTACGATGATGTGCCTTGCGATGGCAGGGATGCCGTACGCTATGACCTTAGCGATTCAGTACCACATTATCATGGGCACTTTGCTATAACTACTACTACTACTACTACCATACCTACCATGGAAAGTGATGCTGTGCGTGTCAAACCTGATGGATGTGAAAGCGATGCCACTCGTTATCGTACATATTTTCACTTACTGGTTTTCATGGTGGATGTCATCCTAATGAAACCATGCGGCTACCACCCTACGGATGTCATGTAAAACTGAGCAGACTCCTGCATATTTCACCGTACCCTCATCGAAATGAACCTGTGAAAGACGAATATTCGTTCCCTGTGCGTTTTGCCAGAATACTGTGACTATGAAAGTCGATTCCAAACCTTTCGAGGAAAATGGCCAAAATATCTGGGAGGACCTACCCCTGAAGAATTAGCTAGAGCCTGATTTATCTACTTGGGCGAAGGGGATAAGGTCAAGTGCTTCAGTTGCGGTGTGTCACTTCACGAGTGGGAGAAGAAAGATTGCGCTTACCTGGAACATGCTCGATGGTCTCCAGATTGTCACTACCTACCTTTAGTGGGACCTCGTCATTGAAGTGGGCATACCATGTCGTGTAAGAAACCAGCTACGGGGCTAGGAGTCAAACGTTGGACAACCCCTAGACAAGTATTTAAACCCCATGTAAAAAATAATCTTCAAACATTACCAAACGAATTGCAAGAGAAGATCTACAAGGGCATTTGGCAGGGACTTGCCAGAGCCAAATCTCAATTAGTGACTGTAGAACTTTTGTGTCGAGAAATTCACAAGAGGAAATTGACCAAAGTCAACAAACAAGTCCGACTTCTCTGGATCAAGGGTGTGTTCTTCCTACTATTCCGCTTTAGACCATTTACATTTGAAGATCTTATTGACATTTTTGACCGTTACCCTGAATGGTAGTAGTCAGAAATGACTCGCTACGTTCATTACTTTCGCTCTAGGAGAAGTGTTTGACTGACATGGTTATGGATACTTTACAAGAGAACATTCGTGGTTTGCCTGTGGAATTTACCGTGAGTTCGTCAAAATACAAGTGAAACGCAAAGAACCATTGCATCCGTTACGTCACCGATGTTGGAACCACTGGTACCTAAATGCTATAAGAAGACTGATTCTGATGAAAGTGTTCCAGTGGTCAGACATTGATGAATCGCGTGAAATTCATAAATTTTTGGATAGCACTCATTCAACTTACAAGGTGATATTAGGGCACCGAATTCCAACGGACGAGTTAGAGGATTACAACAAATCTTTACAAGAACAATTCTTTCTTGTTCAAGAGGAAACTTCTGTCCGACGTGTGATGAGTGAGTTAGTGACTAAACATTTTTGGTACGGTACTAAAATAAAATCGAAGCTATTCAAAAAGTACACTTATTACCTGACACCAAAAAGGGTATAAAAACGGACTACCATGCCACGACCTTTATCATTCGTGATACAACAGATTCCGTGGAAGAAAATCAATGACACTATTGAAACGGCAGAGGATTACGATCGTCTATTACGAGAACTGTGTCCATTGAATTCGGGACGACGTGTAGTGTGTGTCTTAGTGACTTGCTTTCTGGGATTTCGTTTACCAGCCGATTCCTTGTGGACTCCTTACGAACAGTATCTACTACTCCAAAAAACATGAAAGTGATACCTTTAAATGTACACGAGAGACTCATTCTGCTCAAAGCTTTGGGCTTTCATCTTGATACTTGTCAACCTCTACGGGAAAACAAGATTCGTCAACTTTTAGGCACTGAAGATGTGTACGACGACGTGTGTGTAGCTTGTGACTTACACCCTCACTGGAAAGATGTACGTGACTGGAAAATTTGGCGGTTTGAGGCTTGGGCAAAAGAAGTGGCACACTATGCCAAAGATTTGAATTCCTAAAAAATGAAAACGTTCCATGAAAAAAGTAACTTTTAAACCAGTGTTAGCGAAAGTGCCAGAAGAAGAAGTCGTGACCGAGGAAACCCACTCTCTTCAGGACAGGACTGTGATCGACATCCCTGAAAGACCATTCCGGGAGGACTCTTGTGTGATTGTGCCAAGGAGTGTAGAGACTCTCAGAAAATTACACAGTGCCCCTACGATTTCACCTCTTGATCATCACAAATGTTGTACAGAGACTTGTTTATATTCCACTTTGATCGTTTTGATGTGTCTTTTATTTATGTACTTAACCATTTGGCTTTTATGTATTTTCGTCTTTCGTGTTGTTCACCATTAAAGATGACAATAAACGTGTCCTGAAAAAGTATAAACGTTCTTGTCTTGTCTGTCTTCGTGTCAAAAGTGACATTTCTTCCACTACTATGGCTACCTCTACTGTCTCTGCTCCCCCTTCCTCCACTGTCAAAGTCATTGACGAACACCTAGATCGGACTAGTTGGGAGGCCTTGTATCTTTGCCATCCCTTTAACATGCTCATTGCCGGACCGAGCGGTTCAGGCAAAACCGAATTTGTCAAACGTTTGATCGAATATAAACATCATTTGATCGATCGTCCCCCTCAACGCATCGTGTGGTGTTACAAAGAGTGGCAATCAGCGTACAGCCTTCTGCGAGAAAGTCAAGGCGATTCCATCGTCTTTGTGGAAGGCATTCCTGGCGAGGACGACGGGATCGTGTCTGACCCTAGTCAAACTCATTTGGTTATTTTTGACGACATGTTAGGAGAAGACGAAGAAGAAATTAAACTCTGGTTTACACGCAAAGGTCATCATCGTAATGCCAGTTTCATTTACATCACTCAACATTTGTTTCAACAAAGTAAAGCCCATCGTACCATCAGTCTCAATGCTCATTACGGGGTGTTGTTTAAAAGCCCTAGAGATAAATCGCAAGTACAAGTCTTAGCCAAACAGTTAGGGACGCCTTGGCTGACAAATGCGTACGACGATGCCACTCAAACCCCACACGCTTATTTACTCGTGGATTTAAAACTCACCACTCCCGATTATTTGCGATTTCGTACCCATCTGTTTCACCACTGGTGCCAAGACGGAGGGCCTGTCGTGTACACGTCCCCTTCGTCGACTTAATCACAATCACCAAAAAAAATCTATAAAAACCTCGGTCACTTTGATTCTGTCTCACACATCGTCAACATGACGTCCCTTCAGTCTCATCTTCCCATTAAATTGATTCGTGCCTTGTACGGTATCAGTCGCGGAAAAAAATCCACAAATACGTGCTCGTGTCTTAGAAGCTAGTCTCAAAGAAGTCTTACGATGGTTTACGGTGACAGCACGTCAATTACTGCAAGGCATCATTCAGATTCCACATCAAACCAAACGGGGTTTTTTTTAGAGAAACAAAGGCGTCTTGACGCAACTAGCCGATCCTCGCATCGACACTCAAACCAAAAAGCAAATCATTTTGAAACCTGGAGGTAGCGGTTCTCTAGGAGGTGTCATCATTCGTTCCCTCTTAAAATGGGATCCTAATGCTCACAAAGTCGTCCCCAAGAAAAAAGCCACACCCAAACGTACCCAGAAGAAAAAGAAAAAGAGCAACGGTGTCAAGATCAGGTCAAAGCCTAAGAAAAAGAAAATGAAAAGTCCACAGAAAACAGCTTCTACTCGCAAGAGAGTGTCTCCAAAAACTTTTCCTCCAGCGGTGACACCCTCTTCCTCTTTAGCGGCTGTGGCCGCTGATCACAAAGTACCTGCCATAAAAATCAAAGTCCAAGAGAGAACTGGTGTGTTACAGAGTTTACTGGATTTGTCCAAGCAAGAACTGTCCCGATTTAGTCCGTTGCGAACTCCTCCACGACGTGTGTTGCCTGTCATCAAGTTGATACGACTTAAAGACAATCAGTGGCGACGCATTCCAGTATAAAAACACCTGAGGCAAACAGTACGGATCAGTGTTTTTGTGCTGCTGCACGCCCAAAGATATCCCCTCCAAGAAGTGTACACCGTTACCATCGTCGTTCTTCTTCGGTCCAAAAAGGAAAAGGAAAACTAAAAAGACAGTCACGTCATCCTAAAAAGCGCTTAGCCAAACATCGGCGACACCCTCTGAAAAGACAAACTCGTCCAAAGAAAAGGAGAAGCAACCAAAAGGGAGGTTTCTTTGGCCCTTTCCTTGAATTCGATAAGATAGCCGATAAGTTTGTCACAAGGGTAAAGGACGGGCTCCAAGAAAAATAAGATAAAAAGACGCATGTCGAGCCATGAATGTCAGTGTATTTTTTTTTTGTGTGTGCACCAAAAGATGTTCCATCATCGTCGATCTCCTGCCCAGAAAGGAAAAAGAAAAAGACAGTCTCGTCATGCGAAAAAACGCTTAGCCAAACATCGACGTCACTCCCAGAAAAGACACTCTCGTCCAAAGAAAAAGAGGAGCCGACAAAGAGGAGGATTCTGTGGCGATTTTGGAAAACACATCGTCACCTTTATGACGAAGCGATAAAGCAAAAAAGGATAAAAGGCTGTGTGAAAAGTCATCGACGTTAGTGTATTTTTGGTGAGTGTCCTGGAATCAACAAACAAAGATGTCACCCCGCAAAAGACATTCCTCTTCTACCCCCAAAGGAAAGAAAAGGAAAGGGCTGCCTCCTCGTTTAGTCAAACATTGGGACATGTTGTCTGTCCTGTCCAAAGCTCCTCCACCCATGCGAAAACAACTCATTCAAACTGCCTCCAATATGTCATCGATACGGTGAGCGAATGTTGTCTGAACGTCTTGAAAGGCAAAATACCTTTGACTAAACATCAGAAAAATTCCTTGGTCAAACATCGACACGTTCTTCGCCAAATGGTCCAAAAGAAAATACTCATTCGTCAAAAGAAAAAGATGTTGGTGCAACGCGGAGGACTTTTACCCCTGTTAGGACTTATTACCAATGTAGCAAAACCTATACTGAGTGCAATGGGACATATTATACCCGCCCTAATTCCAAGATAAAAGACCAAGCAGATAAAAGGGACCTCTGAAATCAAAAGATCTCAGACGTGATCCTTGAAATCTGATGGAAGGACGAAAACTAGCTTTAGTCCCTTACAAACGATGGCTGGAATAACATCGTTGGCAAGAAAAACGGACCCCTCATTTACCTCCCAGTCCTCATTTGACCGAGATGTCTCAGTTACAACGTGAACTGCAATCGTTGATGGGTCTCAGCGATTTGTCAGAAACGGAAAAATCGCAACGGTACGGTCAGTTGTTGCAACGACTGAAACTCTTCACCAAAAAGCTTTAGACGAAACAGCTCAACCCACTCTGAAAGATTTTAAGGCCTTGATGAAAAGTCCATCACCACCACTACCACCTCCAATGGTCAAGACAGAAAGTCCACTACCGCTAGTCCCAGTGGTCAAGACAGAAAAAGAAGAAGAGTTTCAAACTCCACTAGAAAAAGTACGCAAGTTAACAACACCACCTACATCCAGAATTGGTTGGATTAAAAAGATGATGGCTACTCCTTCTTCCTCAGAAGAGAAAACGAAAGCCAAGACAGAAGTGAAACAAGAACTGATTACCCCTGTTCAAACACTGTCCTCCTCCTCAACACCTATTGCTCATCGGACACGCAAAGCATTACAAACCAAGAAAATACCACAGAAAGACAAGAGTAGCATCAGTGAAGATTGGATCACTTATTAAAATATGGAGAAGATGTTAGCCAGCATTTACTACGATCCATCCCATCCCGCAGGTTCTGGAGGAGTTCAGAAATTGTATGGGCTGAAAAACCTCGACTGAAAGGTATCCGTTTACCTCATGTGCAACGCTGGTTACAAGAACAAGCCACGAACACCTTACAAAAACCCATTCGACGAAAATTTTCCAGAAGTCGCACCCAAATAGAGGGTATCGATCACCAATGGCAAGCCGATTTAGCCGATGTCTCTCATTTAGCCACCTACAGTCGTGGTTGCAAATATTTGTTTTGTCATCGACGTCTTTTCCAAATTTGCTCGGGTCGTACCATTGACTTCCAAATGGAGCAGTGAGTTAGTGCGAGCCCTGCAACAAAGCGGGCGTCACCCTCTTCGATGGCAAACTGACAAAGGCACCTAATTTCTGAACCAAGCTTTCCAAAAAGAATTGAAGAAACGTGACATTCATTTTTCCACCACTGAGAATCCCGAAACCAAAGCTAGCATCGTGGAACGTTTTCAACGCACCTTGAAAGAACGCATGTGGAAATATTTTACGCATCAACACACTCTCAACTACATCGACGTCTTGCCACACCTCGTCCAATCGTACAACCAATCTTACCGTCGGAGCATTGGGCGTGCTCCCTAAGAAGTGACTCCCGACAACGAAGTGACGGTCTTCGAGCGCCTGTTTGGTACGTCCCCGACAGTGCCTGTCCCCAAGAAAGGTGGAGTGTTGGCATCAGGAGATTGGGTACGCATTGGCAAAACCAAACGCACTTTCGACAAAGGTTACTTACACAACTTTACCACTGAATTGCTTCGTGTCACTGAACGTGTGCGTGGCCGTCATCCTCCCGTCTATAAATTGGAAGACATGAACGGGGAAGTGTTAAAAGGAACGTTTTACTTGCCCGAGTTACAACGTGTGACCAAAATAGAACACGACGTGTACGCGATAGAAAAGCATTCTCGATCGAAGAACTCGTAAAGTGGGAAAACGACGTGTCAAAGAAGTCAAAGTATGTTGGAAAGGATATCCTCCCAGTTTTGACTCTTGGATCGACGCTTCGCAAATCATCGACTATAAAAAGAAGTGACCATCATTGCCTTCAACACAGCCTCAGCCCAGTTCTTCTCTGCAAGATCTACAAAAGCAATCCTTGTTGGTGTGGTGTGGAGAACGTATGCCTAAAACGCAAATCGTCTTTTTCTGCCAAATCTTTGTGGTGTATTGTGTCATCGGTGCTGCCATTGCCAATTTGAGTTTGCAACAAGGAGACAAACAATTGTGGACCATTTTACTCAGCAGTTGTATTGGTTACCTTCTTCCTAATCCGTCTCTGAAATATTCCTCTAACGGAAACAACAACAACGGGATTCTTGTGTCCAACGTTAGTTCCAACAGTCACCCTAACCATCCTCTTTTCGACACTCCTCTGACTTCCAGTGACTCCTCGGACACTAGAACTGGGGAATTATGAACAACCAATTTTACTTAACGTTACCCAGTGACAGTTCCATGAAAGTGTTTCCCAATAACACTTTTTGTGCTGTTTCTCGGCAGATTACCTCAAGCCATTCAATTGGATCACGAAGCCCATTGGGAAGTGGCTTTGGTGGAAATGATTCACCCTACACAAATCAAAAACATCATCGAAAATCAAAACACTTTTACGGTAGAAGCTCATGACGAACAAGTGCAACAAGCCTTGGATGAACGTAGCAGTATAGCTCACTCTATGAAATCACAAGACCCCAAAACTAAACGAACCAATTATCTGTTGAAAATTTCAGCGGGCTATTATTTTAGTGGTCAACATTTGGTGAACACCATTGCTGACAGGTTTAATATCATGTTTGGTAAATTCTTGGAGAAAACCAGAAAAAGTGTCACGATCGATTACCACAAAATTTCTCGTCGCCTACTCATCAAATTTTCTGAGTACAAAGTATTGGCCATTACATTTTGTCCTGAATTGTATGACATTTTGGGTGGAGACACTAAGTTGATCAAGATTGCAAACGAAATACCAGCCGTGACCAGTAACTCAGATTTTGGGAGATATTTTAGATTCCCTGTAGAAATGAACCAAGGACTGAATCTGATGTTTGAATACTCCGATGTGGCGGAGTACAACGTGGTGGGACACTCCTCCGTACCGTTACTGCGTGGCATTCCTTTCAAAGTGGATTCTGCCACGGCTGCTGACGAGGGAGGTGGAAACACCTATCACGTTCACCGCGAATTTGTACATCCTCACTATTTGCCCGTCAGAAAGTCGTATTTCGACACTGTCAACATTACTATAAAACGATATCTGGGACAAAATATTCCATTCACCAAAGGGAAAGTCACAGTGAAACTCCATTTTCTAAAACGATTACTCTAACCCTTTGTCAGTCATGTATCCTGTGTACCAAGAAGTCGCTCGACAGCGAGGACATGGTTTAGGAGATATACTAAAATCAGCCTTTCGTTCGGTGGCTGCAGTTTTGATTTACTTGATATGCTAAAATCGGCCTTTCGTACAGTGGTTCCCGTTTTGAAACCGATGGTGACAAGGGGATTGCACGCCTTAAAAGATGCCGCGTTGACGCAAGGTAAAGAATTTCTCCAAAATGTCATCATTGACAAACAAAACCCCAATGAATCTTTCTTGAGAGCAGGCAAAAATGTCTTGCTTCAAACGGACAAAGATATTTTGGGTCGGCGAGAAACTCCTATAAATGCCCTGGGCAATGCCGAGTCAGGCATTCATGCTTTCCTGACACCACAGCAAGGACAAGGCAGAAAAAGACGACGAAAACACCCCTTCAGAGGACTTCACACCCCTAGAGCTAGAAAGTCTAAGAAAAGAAAAACCGTCCGAGAGTTAGATGTTTTTGATTATTAAATCAGAGAAAATGATGCACCGAGAGTCTTGCGCTTGTTCCAAGTCGGAACTGGATCTGTTTGCCATGCCACCCACCATGATGACGATGCAAGAATCCCAATTGGTCGAATTTCATCCCGTCTCCTCTTTGACGGATTCAGCTCCCATCGAGTTTGAAATCAAAGGACAGCCGGAAGATTATCTCGATCTGAATAGCAGTTACTTGTACCTGAAACTGAAAGTGATCAAAAGCGACAACACCAATCCGGGAGCCAATGCCAGAGTAGCTCCCGTCAACAATTTCATGCATTCCTTGTTCAGCGAAATGGATTTGTACTTGAATAACAAACTGGTCAGCAGTAGCATGGATACTTACCCTTACCGAACGTACCTAGAAAATCTCTTGACGTACGGAAAAGAGGCCATGAACACCCATCTGGATGCTTGCGTGGTATGAAAACCTGACACCGCAGGTGAAGACACGTTTAACGACACAGCCCTGACAGCCGATGACAATCCTCACAATGTGGGTTTGAACAACCGTCGGAGGAAAATCCTGCAAGGTCGTAATTTAGAACTGATGGATCGTTTGCATTTGGACATGTGGTTGCAAGACAAGTATTTGCTGAACGGAGTGGATATTCGCCTGAGACTCAATCGCAGCAGTGTCGCTTTCCATTTGATGGCTCAAGCCAACGAGTACAAAACCATCATCCAAGAAGCCAGACTTTACGTGCGACGTGTAGAAGTGTTACCTAAAGCGGGAAACGACATCAGTCAAACATTGAGCAGATCGACCGCCAAGTATCCGATACGACGTGTAGAAGTGAAAACATTCACCAATGCTGCTGGACTCCGATCCAAGATCGAAGATCATCTGTTCCAAGGACAGTTACCCAAACGTTTAATCGCTGGCATCGTCAGTAATGCAGCCCTCAGCGGAGCCCACGATCAAAATCCTTTCTAACTTAAACACTATAGAGTGTCCAAGATCGAAGTCAGTCGCGATGGCAAGACTTTGTGTACGAGACCCTTTGAACCTAACTTTGCCCAGAAGAATTACTTGAGATCGTACTTGTCCCTTTACGAAGCTACGGGGAAACTAGGAACCAACACCAGTCACGGTATTTCTTACGAAGATTATGTCGGAGGTTACACTTTGTGGGCCTTTGATTTCACTCCCGACCAAGGCAGCGACGAAGGACATTTCCACCCTATAAAATCGGGTCAACTGCGTGTGGAACTTCAGTTAGCAGAAGCTCTCACCGAGACGGTCAACGTCATCCTGTATGCTGAATTCGATAATACCATAGAAATCAACAGTTTGAGAGAAGTCATTCTAGACTATTAGACACCATGGAAGACTCCTATCCCTCTTTAAACAGCGGAGAATCTTTGGACATGGAATGGGAGGATAGCATGAAAGCAGAACCGCAAGACAAAGATAAAGAGGACGAGGTAGTAGTCAAGTCCAGATGGCCAGAACAAGAACAAAATTTAGTGTCCTGTTTTGCCAAACACCTGGCGAATACAATTACAGAACTGACCAAGAAATATTGTTATGGATGTCAAAACGATCATCCCAGTCAAATTCAACACGATAAATGTCTGATGATGAGTCAAGAAGAAAAATTGGACGAGTATCTGGACGACGCTTGGGGTTTCATCTCGGAAGAAGCAGTGTTTCATGAGTGGTATAAAGGCTTGCTTGATCATTCCTGTCCTCCATTGACTGCTCTAGAGATCCGTCGCATGGAATCTCACTTGGCTCAGGGTGCGAAGACAGAGCTAATAGGCGTTTACTTGTCAGATCGTTTCAGGCAAAAAGTCAGAATTGAATTGATGACCTATCATCACCTGTGAAGAAAAAAAACACAACAAAAAAATGGATACCTGGGACTTTATTACCTTTGGACAATAGTTCGTATACTGCTTCTTGGAATCCTGTCGTGTACGCTAAAGATGAATTACTTCATCGCAAACCTCAAGACCATCAAGCTTATGTCATCAACACGGACGAAAGTCATCTTCCAGGAACTCACTGGGTTGCCGTCTACTTCCCTCAAGAGAATTGTGTGGAATATTTTGATTCGTATGGATTACACCCTTTGGAAGACGATATCATTGACTTTATGAGAAGAAATGCCCAGACGACACGATACAATAATGTGAAATTACAAGGCACAGATTCCATGGTGTGTGAACAATATTGTGTGTATTTTCTTCATCAACGCAGTCTTGGATATCCTTTAGAACATTTAGTGACTTATTTTGATCGTCACTCTTCTAGAAATGATGAGAAAGTAGATCGATGGTTTTGTGACCATTATGGTTATCTTTTGTCTTTAGCTAGGAAACGTATTGTACATCAATGGCCTCATGACTTCCATCAATGGAAATCTCACATGATTTCACAACGTTGTCAACCTTGTCAAAAATAATTTGTTTGATGTTACTTGTTACTTGTTACTGGTTACTTGTTAATTGAATAAAAAAATGTTGTGTTTTGAAAAAAATGTGTCTGTTGTTTGTTTTCAAAAAACACTGTGAATATATGCTCTTTGACTTTTTCTCTATCCCTCACCATGACATGAGCTATCATAACGTTCCGACACGAAAACTGAGTAAGGATGTTTTCTATCGCGTCCGCGTTTGAACCATGTAAAGCGGGTTGGTCTCCAGTCTGGCCATCCATGGTTGACTCGTCTACCTATGAACATGCCTTCCAGACTAGCCAAGCTGAACGAAGCTAAACCTGACACCTAAACCTGAAGAGATAGAGAATGTCAGGATGTTAGCTATAGCCCAAGACCTAATAGAAGAGGTCTTCAGAGAGGAAATTAAGAAAGAACAAGAAGAATGGACTGAGAAGTACAGACTTCAGAAGAAGCAGAGAGAAGAACAACAGCAGCAACAACAGCAGCAGTAGCAGCAGCAGCAAGAACCAGACAGAGGTTTTGTGGACTGCCGTGTGGACACCAAAGAATTCTCTTTCTCTTTCCGCAGAAGCAGACCGTATCGTATAGGAAAGCCTGCCGCCAGACGGGGACGCAATCTTAGACAGTAAAGAAAGATTGCTATTGCTCCCGTTAACAAAAAAAAAAAACAGCCCTTTTCAGGGCTACCCAATACTCTAGAAAAGAGATACTAATTCAATAGCCAAAACTTTTAAAATTTTAAAAAATAAATAGAAGTGTGTCTATAAGCACTTCGTTTCTTTTGTCAGTAAAAAAAATTCACCCTTTGTTTTCTCTGTCTTGTCCAATCGTGCATGTCTGTGTGTTTGTAAAGAAAAATGTTTTAAAAAAGTCAACGTGAGTGCTTCTTTTAGGTCCGCGCGTTTCATGTGATGGTAAGTTTTGGTGCCAGGGGATGTTTACCTTCGCGTCCTTGCTTCAAGTATATAAAGCGACGCGATCGTCAGTCTAGCTACCCATCGTTGACTCGTCAACATTAAAAATGAATAGTAGACTTGCTAAGCTTTTAGAACTCCAAATGCACCTGGAATATGCCAGGCGCCTTTTAGATGAACTGACTATGGAGGCCATAGCGGAGGAAGACAGAATTAAAGAGGAGAAAGAAAAGATGAAAAATAAGAAAGAGAAGGAGGAAAGAATCCTGTCTCACCTCTTCATGAGACCTCAGTGTGAGGTGAAACCTGAGGTGAGGACACAACAACCAGTACGACCACCTCAACCACAGCCACTACCACAGCCACAACCACTACCAGCAGCACAACGTCATCCACGGTTGTGGTATATGAGAAGGACGGAAGCCTTCACTATCCCAGAGACGGAAGATTGGGAGAGTGAAGCCAGTCAAGCTCCGTCTGCGCTCCCAACGACACACATCAATTGGGAGCAGGACTGGAGCCGCCGTTGCATCTGTGGGTCTAGACCTGGGAAGTGCCACCATTAGCCAGGTGCAATTGGAGTTCAACAAAAAAACAGCCCTTCTCAGGGCTAGCCAGATCTCTAGAAAAGAGAGACTATTCAATTTGCCAATTGGTGTGAATGTAGAGTAGTGTGACTATAAACACTCACTCCGTTACTCTGTGTGTATGTGTGTGTGTGTGTGTGTGTGTGTGTGTGTGTGTGTGTGTGTGTGTGTGTGTGTGTGTGTGTGTGTGTGTGTGTGTTTCTTCTCATCTTTCGTTGGTGCGGATAGTAAATAGGTGTGTTTTGTGAGTTCTCCTTCGTTGGTGTGGATAGTAGATAGGTGTGTTTTATGCTTTCTCGTTCGTTGGTGAGGATAGTAAATTTGTGTGTTTTGTGCGTTCTCCTTTCTTGGTGTGGATAGTATATGGGTGTGTTTTTCATCTCTTCCTTCGTTGGTGTGGATAGTAGATAGGTGTGTTTTATGCTTTCTCGTTCGTTGGTGAGGATAGTAAATAGGTGTGTGTTTTATGCATTCTCGTTCGTTGATGAGGATAGTAAATAGGTGTATGTTTTATGCATTCGCGTCCGTTGGTGTGGATAGTATATGTGGGTGTTTTATGCGTTCTCATTCGTTGGTGTGGATAGTATATATGGGTGTTTTTTTTCTTCTCTTCCTTCGTTTGTGTGGATAGTAGAGTGTGTATTTTATGCGTTCGCGTCCGTTGGTGTGGATAGTATATATGGGTGTGTTTTATGCATTCTCATCCGTTTGTGTGGATAGTAGATATTGGGTTTTTTCTTTCTCCCTTTCTTTTGTGTGTGTATTGGTCTTTGTCCCTATAAAACTCCCTTTATCCCTATCACATTTATTTCACCTACCTACCTGCAGTATCAGGTCAACCAGTTCAGTAACGTCATTGAAGCTAGAAATTGTGAGGCAATAAATATAGACTTGGGTTTTTCCACAGGTTGCAGATATAAATAGATACTAGGGTTTTTAAAATGGAACGTCACACAAGTTGATGCTATAAATATATATGGGTTTTTCCTAGGAATTTACCATAAGTTGTAGCTAAAAATAAATACTAAGTTAGTTCATAGGACTTTCCTACAAGATGAGATTATAAATAGATAGTGGGTTTTTCCTGAGAAATTTACCATAAGTTGTAGCTTAAATGATGGAAAGATGTTACAGTGAAGAAGAAGAAAGGATGCTCTTTGCAAGACACAGTCAATTTTACCGAATGGTCCTTTGTCCAGTGAGATTTACAACAATTAAAAAAAGCAGAAGAGAAGATGAAAAACATAATGTAAGAAGAGGTAAAGAAAATCAAAGACATCTGGAAAAAAGAGAGAAAGGAGAAAGAAAACCAGATAAAGAAGGAGGAGTTTGAAAGACTAAATCAAAACTGGATAAAGGTACAGGAAAAGTTTAGAGAGATGGGACATCCTGACTGGATTCCAGACGAAGAAAAGAAAAAGAAGAAGAAGGGAATTATTGGAAAAGTGAAGAGCTGGTGGAAAAAATGGAGACAATAGAAGAAAAACCCAAAGGCCCTTTTCAGGGACACTCCATTGCCTCGAAAAGATATTTATTTTCAATTTGCCTAAAAAAAAATTTTATTCGATTTTATAATTTGTGTAAATATTTATTCTCTCTCTCTTCCCTAAAAAATTTGTTTAGTTGATTTTATAATTTTGTGTAGGATAGATTGATGTTCATCAATCTATGGGAAAAAAACGAATCTATAAAACATACTCTACTAAAACACGAACGCGACTGATTCGTGTTTGTCTATAGAAATGACACAGGTGGCATGACGTCACGGTAGTACCTTGCTACATTGTTGCCAATGTCCAGTACCGTGACGTCACCCTACCTGTTCCATTCCTCTTGGCGCTATACAGGCCCAGCGTGTGCTAGTTGCTATACAAAATTTCCATTGGGGCTATAGTGCCCCAGGCTGATTTTGTTGGCCTATAAATCGTGGGGCCATAGTGCCCCAGGCTGATTTTCCTTCTTTGGCATGATGAGGGCTATAGTACCCCAATACACTACTCTCGTTGTACTTACGAACGTTGATAAATTATTCAAATGTTTATTCCATTCTTCCAAAGCAATAAACGCATGTTGCAGTGGGACCTTGTTTTCAAAGTCCTCATATGCAAAGGTTTGGTGCATATGCGCTACCATCCATCCAACAATAAACACTCTGATAAACAGTAGTGTACATGTAAGTTTTCTAAGATGTCTAATATATGTATTGAGTCATGTATTGATTTACTTCCCCGTTGTATGTTTCCGGTTGTAAGTTTGGTATTCTTAATGCATTTAGAAATAATGATATCTGAAGACGACAGCAAGTTTTAGAATCTATTCACTAATCAAATGTGATAACACGTGAATAATATGCGATGAAATTAAATACTTTCTGAGAACTGTACAATAAACGTCTTGACAAGTTAGTATACTCCATATCTGCAGTAGCAACGTCGACCCAAATAGTAGGCATAGCGAACCAATCTGTTACACTGACTGTTCAAGTAATAACTGCTTGGGCAGTATGTACTTCCAGTTCAAATTCCAAGTAAACCGCGCACTCCCCAGTTATCGACAAAATTATCGCCGATGCCACCAATACCATCGATGCCTCCAATTCCTCCGATATCACCTATACCATCGATGCCAGCAAAACCCCATCTGTCATACCGATCGGCTGCAATGTAATAAGAAAGATATTTGTATGATAATAACAGACATAATAATAAGCATTTTTCACGACAGGTAAAAGAAATATTATATGCAGAACTATATGGAAATCAGTATGTATATATTAATCTGCTTTGTACGGGGATAAGCTTTCCATAAGGAACAACCTACACGCCCCTCTATGTACACATTTAGATGTGTATGCAGGGAGAAAGACAGATAATCAGATAAAACTCCCTGAAATTATTTTCCAAAAAGGATCTATTTTTTTATGAAACTACACACAAAAATACACAAACACGCGCACATGATAGTGTAGTCCGTCAGTTCCCTGACGTTAGAGGAAAAACTGGTCCGAAACCAGCTTGTGCGCATCCGGAATAGACCGAATCCTCTTTCAAGGGTACACGGCTATATAGGATGATTACAAAAACGAGACAAAAGTAAAACAAAATTATTACTTTACAAAAGCTACATATCTGGCTGTGGATATTTAAAACAAACAACAATAAACGAACAAATTGAAAGAAGTTTTAGTCGGCTCCACTTGCTGCGATGTGTCTTAAAAGTCTGTGGTCGCATCTATACATACATATATATCCATCAAATGTATGACCTAGACAAATAGATACCAATATTTACGAAAACAACAAACCAAAAGAAGTTTTAAACGGTTCTACTTGCTACGATACTTCTTAAGTCTGTGATCGCATATATACACACATATATACTATCAAATTTATGATCCAGAGAATTACCACGAAATATGTAGACACACAAGCAGATACATAATTACCATGAGATAGAATACCTAGATCCTGATGGGACCAAAACTATTTAGCTACGAATATTCAGCGTATGATGAATTGTATAGTAACATCTTACCTGAGATTGTAGCAATCAGCATGCAAAGAACCAAAACTATAATGGTCTTCATTGTTTAGGAATGCCTGGATATTTTCCCTGTAGGATGCGCTTTTGTGCAGATTCAAGTAGATCTTGTACTTCTAGTCTGAAATCAGGCTTTTTATACAAGATTCACGTCATGATAGAGGAATGGAAAAAAACAATCAATCTTAAGCCTTTACTGTGAAGAAACTGTATAGTATACGGTAGTTTGCCTGGCTGGTATTTTGTTATTGCATTGTTTGTAAACGTGACTGATATTAATCAACAGAAGCAAACGTAATTGATGTAATAATACGAATTACGTCAAGCTGGAATAAAGACTATAAACATATGTTAGTTTTATTTATAAGTACTGTAATCTAGTTCAATGGCATAATGTGTTTATCTCTTTCAAGAATCCTACCAACATACACAGTTCCACCTATTTTATGATTCTAATAGTCATAATATACAACTTTTCGGCGAGAGAAAGATTATTACATATAATGCATTGGAATTTTTATAATTACAAACAAGAATTAATTCTCAATACCAGGGTCATATTAAATCTGTTTCAACCAATCTTTCAAATATTTCAGAATGTATAAAATTGTCCATTTTGAATGTATTCACAAGTCATGTCTCTAATGTGTGTTTTTCATTTCCACTAGTTCGAAACTAACTGAAATTACTTGGTTTATATTTACATTCTAATTTTTTTTTCAAATAATGTGAGTCCTAGAACATTTTAATTTTGATATTTTCTTGCATCTGAAAGTGTCGGGAGGCTTAATCATTTCATGTTTTTCTAGAATCTTCATATATATTTGAAAGTCATTCTTGCAATGATACGTTAATGGTACGCTGATCCATTTGACTGACGATATTTACGTATATGTTTCCATTGTATCATTCTTTGAACCTCGCATGTACATTACGCCTTTTTCTCACATGCTTAGTCCGTGTATCAATTTTGCTCGATCCGAAATCTGCAGAAATTCGTCATTTCTGCCACGGAAAAGTAGCAGCAAATCTTGCAGCAAATTATTAGTGCTCTAATGTTACAGCCGTCTATGCATTTAAATATTCATCAACACGGTGTTGTAAATTTGCCTTGATAAAACTTTAAACACAGAAGAAGTAATAGGAAATTGTGTTGCTTACTTACTGTGGTTTCAAAATAGTGAAACTAATGGAACAATTTCTCCTTTTCTCACAATTTAAAATTTAAGCAAGATTAATCATTATGCGTTTTCTCGAAACTTCGTATATATTTGAAATTCATTCTAACGATGTTATTTTAATCCTAATATGATCCAATTATCTGACGGTATTTACACAGGCTGTTTCAAATGCATCCTTCTTTAAACCTCGCGTGTGCGTTTTGCCCTTTTTCAATTGTTGAGTTTGTATGTAAATTTTTCTCTCTCCGGCATTTTGCCAGGTGTCTTCATTTCTTCCACGGAGCAGGAGCACAAAATCTTGCCGCTGATTACTGGAACCATTTTGTCACTGGAATCGACATATTTAAAACTTTTCCAGAATAGAGTACTGTAACTTTGCTTTCATTTAACGCAACGTTTATGTAAGCTGTTGGAAATGAAACTTTAATAAAGATGCATTTATCCTAATACCAGCTAACTTGCGATGAAATAGCACTCTACTTCCTCTAAATGTCATTGACATCAATAAATGCATATACGGAATTTTGTGAGCAGGGTCTTATAATCTCAGTTTCATTTCGTTCAATGCATATGTAATCTGGGACAGACAGTTTTTGTGTAACGGCGCATGTATCTTTACAGGAAGTATTCTTAAATAGCGAATTTGCGATGAACTGATAACAGCAAATATTAAAACAGATTATTTTCGTTTTGATCTTATAAAGAATATTTTGTTGAGTATTCTGAGAAATTTTAAAATATAATTGAGCTCAATTGTAGTTGTAGTCTAAGCAGAATTTGCCATTTGGATGAACAATAACAGACAAATAAACATGTTTGGAGAGGTTTTTTTTAAGATTATGTTTGAAAGTGTCTATATGATTCATGAGTGGATTTGAAGCTAAATATTACTATACATATTGATAATTTCATTTATAATATGCATCGGTATAGGCGCTCCTACAAAGCTCTTATAATCAATTTGCTAATTTGCGATGATATAACGTTTAGCTTTCTCTAAAGGTCATAGACGGCAATCAATATATTTTAAGATTTTCATTTACATGGTCAAACAAGTGACGTCATAAGAGAACTAATGAAAATGATTTATTGATGCCACTTATGTTTTGAAAGGCAAGATAATTAATTAGTATATCTCTTTACATGGACTATATTTCCATCTATGTCATTTCCATGTTGTACTTTATATGGAAAGAGTTCACCCTTCGTTACTCTTTCTGTTAGCTTTATCAATGTTTTGTAAGGTTGAGTCCATCAAAGATCTTATAAAATATATTGATCGTGCCTTGCGATAAGGAGTGATTATTTTATTAAAGCGTGTGGCAAACATGAAGACAATTTTCAAAATACATTTCTTTATCTGCGAACTGAGCTATACTGACATGATGGAAAATCAAACTATAATGACGACTTAAAATTATCCAAAATGTTTCCGTTTTGTGTAGATTTTATCAAATAGATCCACCTGGTTGAAATGCATTAACAAACTCCGACTATTTCTAATTTTAAAAATTGTAGTAAATGTACGTATTATGATATTATATACCTTCATAATTTATTTGAAGCTTCCATTTAATTAAGCAAGTCTGCAGTTTGTTCTAGATATTTAAAGAAATAAACATATTTCAAAGTATGTTTATCCGGACGTTAATTTGTTGCATACTCATTTAATCTTACACGCTTGATCCACCATTCGGTATAGCTGTACAATCCTTATTTCTGTATCACGCACCTAGATTCGAACTACGAATGTTTCCTCTTTGACGTCCGTGCATATATATTTTTATAGGGTAGCGAATCGAACTTTAATGAGATAATACAATAATATCTCCCACGCTACCAATGATACAAGAACTAGCGGCGGAGATCATAAATATAACAAACGAAAAACCGCAAACAATAGGGAACTTACTTGAGTTAATAAACCGGACAATTAGAACTTACTTGAGTCAATAAACCGGACAATTAAAAAACATCTCCGACCCCAAAAAGTCTAGTGTTTAAAAACGTAATATGAGCATATAATATATAAACGACCAACAAAAACATGGATGATACAACCAAGCGAAATTTAATTATATGGCAATGGAACTGTAGGGGAATCAGACGCAACCTCCCCGAACTCAAACATAAAATAAATGAACAAGTTCCAAAACCTGACATCATTTGTATTCAAGAGACACATCTCCCGGAAAACCTAAATCACCTACCCACGATTCCAGGCTACTCACCTGGCTTTTTAAAAAATCGTACTAACTGGAAAAAAAAGGTTGGGGCCTCGCAATATTCGTGAAAGAAACTCTACCAAACGCTACCAATATTACAATTCCAACTATACCAGGTAGCATCGAGACCTTCGAGCTCCAATCAATTACAGTCAACACGGGAGCAAAAAACATTCAAATAATAAACATATACGACCCAGGAGGGAGTGAGAACCCCATAAATATAACTAGATACCAACAGCTCACTCAATACTAAAGACACTGCTATCTGCGGGGACTTTAATGCTCACAATGAGGGGGGAGGGGTATGGAAGAGATATAAGGGGTAAACTCATTGAAACATGGACAACCAAATCCAATATGACCATACTTAACGATGGGTCAAATACAAGAATAAACCCAGAAAACGGTTCACTCTCTGCCATTGACCTCACCATATGCTCGCCCGAGCTTGCACGGATGATTTATTGGAGGGTGGATCAAGCCAGTACACTCGGCAGTGACCACTTCCCATTCATCGTCACCCTGCAGATAGCAGTACAGTTAAACCCCATCACTAAGCAACCCAGGTGGAGGTATGACAAAGCTGACTGGCAAGTATTCACAGACATCTTAACTAAGGTTAACACAACACTATTAGAAAACCAAGATGTAAACAAATACTACGATAACATCATTTCCACCATACAAGAAGCAGCAGAAAACAGCACTCCAAAATCAAGTGGGACCCAAATTAAACAAACAGTCCCATGGTGGAATGATAAATGTAAACTAGCCCACAGGGAGAAAAAGAAAGCTCTAAACAGATTTAAACACGCAGGTAACTCCCTAGACTTCATTAACTACAAGAATCAAGAAAAACAACTCAAACAAATAAATAAAGAAGCAAAAGAAAAAACTTGGCAAAATTTTTGCTCAAAACTAAACATCAAAACCAACTCAAAACAAGTATGGGATAAAATTAAATCCATTAGGGGAAAAACAGTAAATAATACCCCTAAAATTACTGTTGTTAATACCAACCAATACTTCACCGACATGAGCAGCAATAAAAACCATACTGTAAAATTCCAACAACATAGGACAAAAGTAGAAACACAATTCGAACACCTTTTCAAAGATCTAGGTTCAAAATCATCAAACTTAAACAGAGACATCACGCTACATGAATGCGAAACAGCATTAAAGTCAAGAAATGAAACATCACCGGGAGAAGATCAAATTGGCTATACAATATATAAAAAACCTCCCAGAAAATATAACAAAAGCTATACTTAAACTATTGAATATAATCTAGCCCAACGGAAAAATACCAAATAATGGAAACCTGGTAAAGACCCGAATAACATTAACTCATATAGACCCATCTCCCTTACGAACAACATCTGTAAAATCATGGAAACCATTATCACCAAACGAGTAAAATACCATCTGGAAAGTAATAAGCTATTCTCTGAAAACCAGTGCGGGTTCAGAAACAACAGGTCCACTACTGACCAACTAATTAGACTTGAAGCAGCCATCAAATTAGCATTAACAGTAATAGAAAATGTGATAGAAACTTAATTGCAGTCTTCCTCGATTTGGAAAAGGCGTTCGACCTAGTTTGGACCAAAGACCTCATAGCAAAACTAAATAATTACTGGATAACTGGCCATATTCTCCACCGGATAGAAAACTTTCTAACAGGTCGGAAAATTATCACCAGAGTCGGGGCAGCTTACTCTGAAGCACACCTACTGGAAAATGGTACCCCTCAAGGGAGTGTGCTCAGCCCCACTCTATTTAATATCGTGATAAATGATCTAGACCAGAACTTAACTTCCACTGAAAGGATTAAAGCACGTACCTAATGTGGATTACAAAATTATTGTCTACGGCTATGCAAGAGGTAAATGCTGAAGAATTGTATCTTACACAGTTTCATATCAATTTACTTACTCGGCACTTATCTAGTTAGCTATCAAACAATATATTATCTCACATATCTATTTTTCTATCTGCCTGCGTACCGATCAAAAATATTCATCTAAATAAAAATGTAGAAACATGACGGTAATTAATGTTTTCACTCCTTATCTTCAATCTAGGACAACAACATGAAATGTAAGTCAATTTTGAAAAATTCGATAGTTACTCGAATCACCTTGCGCTTATGAATGTAGGGTTATTATCTGACGCACGTACAAATAGCAGGTTGATATTTCTTTGCCTTATCTAACCTGCCATTTGGAGTCATCAATTTTACATCGCTCTCGCCTTGTCAAGAGTGACTTGTAGGTTTAGGGTATGATTCTCACTTAGAGAGCGAGTGGTCTTAGTTTCGATTCCCTGACAACCCCGATCTTTTATGTTTGACTTTAAAATTACTTGACTGATTACGTGATAGGTGAGCGATATTAACATTATATTTAGATATTTGTAACGATAATAGACTTGCAATTGGCATATGAACTTAGGTTCTGTGGGGGTGTTGTGGACATTGGAATGATTTTTGGTGGAGTGATTCATCAAGCATGACATAGTAAGTTGTTGATATTGTATTATTGTTTCCTGCATTCAAACATTTGCATAGCGCTGTAAAGTTATACAATATTTGGTAGTGTTACGTGACTAGGCTCGTACAAAGTAACAAAGAAAAGAGTGAAGCCAACAAGCTTTGTAAATTTTAACAAAATAATTTATTTCCTTAGAAAATAAGGTAAAAAATATGAAAAAGGACTTACGGTTTGTGAATCTAATCCAAATATTAATCCTAGAATGAATAATATAAGTCCTATCACTAAAAAGTTTTAAATGAATCAAAGTTCGAATCCCGATGAAGTTCCAAGATGGAGGACGATGACGTCAGATGAATGCAGTGTTGTACTGATGTGTCAACAGTTCCTCGTTGAATTTCAATTTATAATGTTCAGGTATAGAATTCCAGAATAAATTTCCAATAAATGTCTTTGTCCAAGAATTTTGATGAAGAAGAGCACTTGTATGTTTTACAGAGTGAATAAATTATTTTAAATAAAAAAAAAAAAATAACTCGAACTGGTCAAAACACAAAATGCCTCTGAGCTCCGAATGTATTAATTTACGACTCACTGAAAACACTACAAAAACATCTGTTTTAACCCTCAACTAAAACGCAGTTTAGACCCCGTGATGGGTCACGTGATCACTTAATCCGAACAACGCAGTAAAATAATATGTCAATTAGCACGTAGGCTAATATAGCCTTAGCTAAGAATCAATGATTCCCACACTGGAAATGACTTTAAGAAAAGGTTGTTTACAACAGAGCTGACGCAAGCCAAGCATGACTTTGATTACGACCAATGATTTTCACTCAGTGTTTAAGAATTCAGAACCAAGGTCAGGAACTAGGTCAGCTAAAAATAGACTGCGTGTTTATCAGGTCAAAACAGAAAACTGAATTTTCCGAAATAAAAAAAACGAATCCAGTGAATAAAGTTACTATGATAACATGTAATGAAAATAAAAATAAAATAAAAGAGAATTTAAAACTAACACACAAGCAATTAATTAAATATACGTAACAGTAGAGATCTAGAAAAAACGTAAACAGAAATTCAGTAATACAGCGGAATATGTCAGTTAGGTAAGTATCATACACATTTAATCACGACGTTTCAGAAATAGATCTGAAGCCATACATTCTGAAAAGAACAGACGATTGTTGCTGGTTTCAAAATCTGACGCTAATGTGAGGTTTTTTTTTTTTTCTAAATAAATAAAATTATTTGCTTTAGATAAAGTATCTCTTTATACTTATTCATAGCGTTTATATTATTATTGCCAGTTGACAATGGGACTAAAATAGTTAACCTTTTCGAAAATATCAAGCAATTTGAGAGCTGCATTATTACAAACCTGTCAAGAATGAATACATTTCCTAAAGCAACATAGTATTAAATTCTCATCAGATATGAGAATTATTAAATACCTGTTACCGCTGAAATTTTTTTTTAATAATACAAATGTCAAACACAATCATTACTGTTGTTATTTAGATCTAAAAGAAAAGGAGACGATCCATAAAGCTTTTTCCCTATTCTGTACAACAAAAATTATAATTCGAAAATGTATGCACTGTCGTTAAGGACTAAAAGGACTAACTGATCCGATATGAGAGTCTTCAACCATTCAGCTCTATTATTTTTCTTGAGATCTCATTTTGACCATGATTATGTGGATCAGTTTACGTCTCCCTCTCCATTTTGTCTTTTACATTCAACGAATCGAATATGGCTACTTTTTTGCAATGTTTCTTGGAACTGCTAATAAAGTTTTTAGCTGACACTCATTTAGTAGAATTCTGTACATACTATGTAAGTCCAGATTTTATTACATCCACAACACAAATCTTATCTTGCCCCATCATCATACGTTTAGAAAGATTACAAAATACTTGGACAATACTTAACAAAATGGGATGACCATGGGACACAAGTTTATGCCTACTTCCACCTAAAGTTAGAGACTGCGAGTTTCTTGGTAACAGATCGTGATAATAACTTCTGAAATAATAAACAGAACCATTGTAAACAGGATTGTCCCAGAAAAATTCAACGACTTTTACAATACAAATTTAGTTATTCATTGCATGAAAAGCGTTTAGAATATCTCTTAGAATAATCGCAAAAACAATCTATTTGAAATTTTCCAGCATGACGATACCTCAGTCAATGACCTATTACATTAACTAGCGTAATTTCGCTGGTGTAATTTGCGCAAAACCTCTTTGGCAACGATTCATTAGGTTGCTTCAAGACCACGTTTTACAGAAGTTACCAAAATAGATTGGTCCAAATTGTATTGTAACAGAAAAATGCATAACCAAACCAAAAAAAAAAAAAAAAAAATGCTTGATTTATATTCTATTCACCTCCGAATTTAAAATCAGCGTATAATTTCTGGGGTTTTTCGTTTACGATCGACAACATTTCTTCATAATACAGTTTTGAAAGTCTGATTTCTAATCTTTTCAACCTTGACGACTTTGCTTTTAATAGGTTAATTAGTTTTTCGAAATCCACTGTAACTCATTAATCTTTGAATTTGTAGGGACTCTCTATTTCCTCACATAAATGAATTTCTGACAGTGATAAAACAATATCTTTATTCTTTATCCCAATTAATAGAGCAGAAATATGAAAAATGCCAGTGCTTCCATGCGAAGAAAAACACATATTCAAATAGCAACCAAATAAATCAGTGATAAGGTGTGTGAATGCTGATTGAACCTCTTGAAAGGAACGGTTCCTTTGACAAAACTACATAAACGGCGTTCTTCGTCAAATAGTTAAAAAGAAAATTCCAATCAGTCAAAGGGAAAAGAGTTATTCCCATGGTCCGTTGAGTTGAATGTAAACAGACAGACCATTCTAGAAGAACATCACACCTGTATTCACGATCTTATGGCAGGACCAGAATTTACTTAGTTTCTTACAAACGGTAGATGGAATTCCGCCGTTGGTACGAACAACGGATACCTTACTTACCTCTCTACTCGTAATCTCATAGCTATGTCACTCCTACAACAAGCGTAACAATTGTTGATGAATTAACGGATTTAATTTTTCAGACGTGTCAAATTAACCTTCTTTGAGAGATTTCAAGGAAAAAGGGAAGTGCTTAAAACCCCTTCTCCTCAAATATCCCCCACGCAAATGATGTAGTCTTATTAATATGTAGCCCTACTCCAAGGCCTGGGTAAAAGAAATGAGGAGAAAAAATAAATGAAAGTAGAAGGGAAAACAGAAGTGAAAAAAGAAATGAGGAAAACGTTTTACAAAACAACTTCTGTGTGAAGGTACTTTCCTACTACTATTTCTATTTGGACACGTCAATCACAGCAATCCAGAATACTACACTGAAGGCAATGAATTTTCTTGCAACCATATGTAACGCCTAGACATCACCTCCGTTTAATTGCAGATTTTAGATGTTATTAAAATACTGACCGTTTCATTTTGGCGGTGGGGCTGAGATTTTCTTTTGAGTCATTTTATTTTCTTTTATCTCAAGACCTTTTACAAATAATAAAATGGCATATATTGTTATTTTGCTTCAGATCAGAGATAGATACTCTATCCAGCGATTGAGTGACAGATTTTTCTATCCAGCGATTGAGTGACAGATTTTTCTATCCAGCGATTGAGTGACAGATTTTTTTTCAAAAAGTGTCAGTTCCTGCTTCAGAACATTAGATTGTTAGTCCCTAAGACAAATTAAAGTCCCAAAATCCCAGATAGAGGCTAATCTTAATTTGTCCTTATCCTATAATGCCGCAAAAGAAAAAATGGTGGCCTACTTTTATTTATTCTTACATTCCAGTTGGAATATTATTGGGATTATGAGAATCTTAAAGAGGATTATATGTTTTTAAAAGGGTAGGGGAGTGTGGGAATATTTAGAGGCGGTAGAGATTTTAACTTTATTTATAGTACTGATCATAGGAAAGCTATTGGGAACGTATTTTTATTTATACCGTTTCTTTAAAATCCTATCCTATCAGTAAATGACTCAATTTTAATTATTCCAGAAGGCATTTTAAATAATAAGGGCAGTATAATCATGATATTTCTTCTTATGGTCAAAAAAATATTGCATTTCATTTAGAGTGCAGACAAACTCACATTTCCCGCCTAAACACAGACAGACTCCTGTGAGAAGCCTTTGAGCTAATATTTCCGACTACATTTGCAACACAATAAACTCACATTTTCCGCCCAAATAAAGCAAACAGACAATTTGAGAAAACCTATGACTCAGGGCGGCATTTTTGTTAGAGGGAAGACCGACACATATTGTTACCTGTTTGACATGGGGCTCCCATTTGTTCTATACAACTTATGTTAAATTTCCGTAAACATCCTCAAATTTGACCCTATTTAACATGAAAATGATATAAATTCCTAAAGTAGCCCACTACACTACTACCGCTAACATGAAACTGATACGTAGTTTCTGCCCACATTTTTGCACAACCTGTCATATCAAATTATCAACATAGCTGCTAAAATGAAAAGTATTTTCTCTTTAAGGTTTTCCACATAATAACAAATTCAGATGTATTCCATAATAAACAGTATGAAAAAGAATTAGAAAAGTTCAAGCTTTTCGGAACGAGAACAAAATAGTATCCAACCGCACCAAAGACAGGTGTAACAACTACTATTGTTTATTATTATGTTATTATTATGTAGTAGATGCACAGATTACTGCATCGGCATAGGACAGAAAACAGACTCTATATGAGAAATATGTTATATATCAAATATAGCGCATTAAAATATCTATGTCGATGTTAATTTACATAATCTGTTAAAACCCAGTAGCATTGGTGTTGGTAATTCTCTCTCTCTCTCTCTCTCTCTCTCTCTCTCAGTGCCTCTTGCATGTCATAAGATGTTACAGCCGAGGTCATGTTAAAAGAGTTTGGTTTGGACTGAGTTATTTTAAGGATTTTAATCATTTTTGTTGATATCTGTGTATTATGTGTCGTTTTGAGGGTTACCTACTTTGCGTGATCAGGAAATGACTGGGTGCTAGTTATTCCAAAAGAAATTATAAACAATAAGAGTAGTATAATAATTACATTTCTTGTTATAGGCAAATAATACAGTACTTCATTTAGAGTACAGACAAATTCACATTTCCCGCCTAAGCCCAGACAGACCCCTTCTGTTGAGAAACCTTTTATATCAATCTGATTTAAACCAGATGTCTTGTGTTATACATCAAGATCTGACAGCAACCGCTTAGGGGTCATGTTCTGGTAACCTATGCTATTACCATAATCGCTAATTTTATCAACAAATCAGACGAAGTTATATTTTCGCGTTTGGAGACTGAGCAATATGGATAAGGAGCATGAATGTAAACATAAAGATTTTATTCACTTTCAGATTGATGGAAGTTGCATATCCAATGGCTAATTCAAAGATCCCCAGAACATGGCCCTTAAGGATTCACAGTACTAATTCGGTTCCCATAGTAAACCTATGCAAGCACCATGATATTAAAAAATTCAATAACTTAAAGTTTCTGAGTGCCCATGATCAAACCTATATTTATCAGTATAGATGAAACCTGGATGTCAGCTTCGGTGTAGAGGAAAGGATATGAGCCGCGGCAATTTCTGGACCTGCACGTGTTTGAAACATGTGCTTTCAATTCCGCACCAAAGAGTCAGGTGCTAATTTTAGTAATGAGTGTTCCAAACTCAAGACTGTTAAAGGACTGGAATTCCATCAATAAAACAATGTCTCTATTTTTTTCACTTACAACTAGGACAAGCTCTCAAAAGATTCTTTTTCCTAAAACATAACTTACATTATTAACCAACCCTGGCCAGCCAAACCCATATATACTCTATTTAATGTTCACAAATTTCCAGGCTAGTTCCCATTTTTCTATACCATTAGTACCGTGTGTCCTTAAGCGGTCGTCGTCAGATCTTCATGTAGGACAGCGGAGATCTGATTTTAATCAGGTCGCCTTTTTATCTAATATTTGCTACTATATTTCCAATACAAACAAACTTGCATTTCCCGCCTACACAGAACAAACAGACAGTGTCTAAAAACCTGTGACTTAATACGGCATTTCAGTTTGAGAGCAGACTGACACTTATTCTTACACTGTTACAAGCATACATTTCAAAAGTTAAGTCCTAGTGTTAAAATCCTGTTTGTCTCCAGAAACTGCAGACCCTCTTTGACATGGGGTTCCCATTTGGCCCTAGATCCCAGTTCTATGCTACACCCTCAAATGTTGGCCCTAGTTAACGTGGTGATCCCATAAACCCCTAAAGTGGCCCACTACACCACTACCGCTAACATGAAACTGATATGTAGTTTCTGCCTACATTTTAGCAAAGCCTGTCATATCAAATTGTCAACATAGCTGATATAATCAAACGTATTTTCTTTCAAAGGTTTTCCACATAATAATACTTCAAGATATATTCTATAATAAACAGTTTAAAAATAATTAAAATCGTTCTAGCTTTTTGGGTACGAGAACTGAATAATATCCAACCTCACGAAAGACAGGTGTAACCGTTATTATTAACTTTCATTTTTTGTGAAAGGCTTACTTTCCTTCTTCTATATCTTTTTTTAACGTCGAGCAAAGTTTGTTAAGAGGCTTTCTCACTCTCAATGGAAAACCGTATTTATTTGTGATAAACTTCACATTTTCATCAAATTAACCTTGCATCCTCATTTCTTCTCAAAGATCATGACTAAATTACTACTACTACTACTACTACTACTACTACTACTACTACTACTACTTATTGTTATTATTATTATTATTATTATTATTATTATTTAGATTCACACATAATAGCATTGTGACAGGAAAAAACAGACAATATATGAGCTCTTCGTTATATATCGAATATAGTGCTTAAAATATATTTGTCGACCTTAAACCCAAATGCATTGGTGCATGTTTCTCTCTCTCTCTCTCTCTCTCTCTCTCTCTCTCTCTCTCTCTCTCTCTCTCTCTCCTGCGTGTCGAAGTTTCATCCTAGAAGGTCCTGTTCAAACAGTGTTTTGGACTGACCTGCTCTAATGATTTTAATCTCTTTGTTTTTATCTTTGTTTTGAGGGATACTTAAACTTGTTCAGCCCCTTATAGCCATCATTTTAAGCAGCAGAGAGGGTGAACAGACCACTTGGTTGAATTGTCTTTGTTTGAAAAATAAAGCTTCCTACAAAAGCTGAAAATACAAGGTCAATAACGCTAAACTAAAAACCTAATCGACCGAGAATTCTCTAATTGGGTTAGCTCATTTTGTTACTTTATCTTTGACACTTGTTTTTATTTCTTATGGCGTGCTTGTTTTTGTACCCGGACACTCACTGTTGGTCGTCACCCTCTCTGCTGCTGTAATTAAATAACTATTATATCAATAATGATTGGTGAAGCTCATTCTGCAAGATTAGCTCAAAAACGACTAGAGGCAATCAAAAAATATTTACCCGTCCGTGATTCTGTCAAATAACAACTACAAGATCGCCAGGAAGCTAAGGTTGAATTTGCGGAAGGTACAGAACAGTTATTTAAACCAATTACGGAGACTACCAAAGGTCTTCTTCCCACATTAGAACAAACCGCTAAAGCAACTGAAAAAATAGCAAAAAGAACTAAGAAAACAAAGAGGATTTTACGAGAACTTCCAGGTGAAATAGCTGCTGCTCAACCAGTGCGAGAAATACTTGAAGGTATTGACCAAGCTCGTGCTGAAATAGGTGATATAAAGTATCGTAAATCAGAACCAGAACTAGAACCAGAATCAAAACGAATAAAATTCAGAACTGATTTAAATGATAAATTTACCGAAAGAAATATTTCCTATATAAAAGATATTGACCCGGTATGATTACCTGCGTTTGCTGTGCAAAGTTTTGATCAGAGGGAAAAATTTCTAAAACCCGAGTATGCTGATCATCATGTAAATCGTGAAACCTGGTACAAATGGATATTTCGCATACACCACGGAGCTGATCAGGTGAAAAGTAATGATCCAAGATGTATTACATTTACTGATGGATAAATAACTATCTTGCACAACAACAATCACCATTCCGAAGGCTGAGCCCTCCGACTCCTCCAATACCACAATCGCCAACACAATTGTATGATATAGATATTGATCCTGGTGCCACTGGAAGTGGTCTTGTTACTCGAGAAAGTGGTCTTATTACTCCATGTCCCGATAACGTCCTTGCCGATGTTGATAGACTAGAAATCCTCATTGGAGGAAAACGGGCCGGTAATATTTCCCCAGAAATCATCAATGAGGCAGCTGCTATTTGTCAACGATTATTTGCAGGCGGTATCATGGATATTAATGTTTACCGGGCTCTCATCGACGAAATCGTTGATGATTATTACCGCAGTGATTGATTGAGGGTATGCAATTAGATCAGTGACAAGAAAATAAGATGATTATACATAATACTCAACGTGGACCGACCATGGTCAGGTTGATAAATTCGAGATTACCTACGTATAAAGTGACTTACGGTGATGGACTCGGTGATGTTGTTCAGGGTCTATTCAGAAGATCAGCCCCAAAGCAATACCGATTGCAAAGCAACTGGGAATGAAAGCTACTGATGTTGTTCGTGATAAAGGTATTGGTGCTGTTAGTGATGTTGCCGGTAAAGCATTCTCGGCAATCTGGGATAGACTAGCACGATTAGTACGATGAAAACCTAGGCCAGTAAAATTACCCAGCTCTGAAGTGATACCTGCAAATGTTAGTAAAATAATAATTCAAGCTGCAAATCAAAAACTAGCCGAGTTGGCTGATGTACCACTATCAGAAAAAGAAAAAAGAAATATAACCGCAAGTTTAATAGCGGGAAGTGGCCTTCGTGTTAGATGAAAACGAATATAATAAAAGATGTTTAAACGTGTATCTGATCCCGCATTCGACATGGATGCACCAGTACTTAAAGATGATTCTGTGCGTGATTATCAATATTATTCTTATGATGCAGAACAGCCAAATCAGCGTGGACGAATTGAATTACAAGTTCAGGATACAAGCAAATATTTCTTACCCGCTGAAGCATTTATTGAGATCGAGGGTAAAATTCTAAAAATAGATGATACAGAATACGCAGATAATTATGGTGTTAGTTTTGTTAACAATGGTATTATGGCACTATTTGACAGTGCCACGTATATGATTGATGGAATAAATATTGAATCAATCCAGAAAGACGTTGATGTTGCCACGATGATAACTGGCCTTGCACGATACAGTGATGATTACTCGAGATCAGCTGGTCCATCAATGATGTTTATCAAAGACTCTTCTGATTTTCCTGAATATAATCAATATGAAATAAGACGACCAAGAAATAATGCTGGAAATGCTGCCTCAGATGTAGAAAATATGATTGTTAATCTTGATCCAGATTTTAAATTAGGATTTAGAGTACGCCGATCAATGCTGAAAGGTACAAGAAGAGCATTTTCATGTGCGATTCCGCTCTCACATATATTTGGATTCCGTAGAAATGTCCGCGAAGTTATATTTGGAGCCAAGCACACAGTTGTACTTGTACGAAAGGCCACTGACAATGATGCAATCTGGCGGCCTCCAGGTGATGCAGATAAAGTAACGCTGACAAAACTTTCATTGTGGATGCCAGCAATGACGCCATCGGTCGCAGAAGAACAAAATTTGCTTTCTTTTATGGGTCAAGGTGGTAAATCAACATTGTCATGGCTGACAACAACTACAGATAGTATTCAAAGCACAACTAATGGTATATTTACATGGCAGATAGCATCACAGAAGGGAGTGTCAGCACCAGGACATATATTTGTTGCTTTCCAAGATATTACCCGAATAAACTCACAAAATCATAGCACAATGATCTTTGATAAACTTGGTGTTACTGAGGTTTCTTTGAGGATAAATGGACATCAAGAACCAGCCGAGGATATATTATTGAACTTTGAAAACAATCATGTTGCATGTGCATATCATCGGTTGATGACATTTATGGGACGCGATCAAAATATTGATACTGGTTTACAAATATCACAGCTGGATTTTACAACGCTGTATCCGATCTATTAATTTTCTCTGGAACACCTTGATTTATTCAGACAGTCTGTCGTTGATATTCACTTTCGAGCTCGTGTAACGCGAGGAGCTATCGCCGAGTACAGAGCAATCGCTGTTGTACTCAGCGATAAAACAATGCTACTTGAAGGTGTTGGTGGACGAATGAGAGTCATTGATGCCCCAGTAGAAAACATGTAATTAGATCGCTCAGATAATTATAATGTCATATCATCATGTCAACGTCAATCTGACTTCTGGTCAGATTAAAAAGTCTACAATCAGTATCAAAAGAAAACAGTGGAGTAAAAATATCGCTAAAGGAAAGAACAAATCACAGGTGGTTCAAATAAACTATCACTGACAGAACGTCAACTCAGACACTTCAATGAAGCCAAACAATCAAAAACCGGCATACGACTTAATCTTTCTGCGGGTGCCATTAAAGACATCGCTAAGACGGGTGCTATATTTCCACTTCTCGCAGCTATTCCAGGAACAATAGCCGCTGCAGCTCCAGCTGTTGCAAAAGCAGCTGCGTTAGGCGCTGTTAGAACTGCTGCTGAAATGGCACTAAAGAAAGCAACAGGAAAAGGAATCCAAAAAAAAAAAAGGAAAGGGTCTAAGACTACCAGGAACCCGGTACGGAAAGGGTTTAAGACTGCCAGGGACACTTCGTTGATTCTCCCCATGTCCAATTTTGATTTACTTGATGCTGCTAAAAAACTAAATACCAAAAATTTTAGAGGTGTTTTTATGTGCAATCAGTTACCGTACAAACCAAATAATGTTGAAACCGGTATCATAAATCTAGATACAACTCTGGCCAAAGTACTCATTGGGTTGCGTACGCAATTGATCCAAGTAGAATTGTTTATTTCGATTCCTTTGGGTTGGCACCACCAAAGGAATTTTTAAAATATGTTAATAATCTTAATACACAATCTGGTATTCAACATTACCAACACAAAAAGTAACTGATTCGCCAATATGTGGCCGTGAAGTACTCGCCATGCTCGACGCTGTATCATCATCAACAAAACTACCTCATAAAGTCGTGCACGAGTATACATCGTCGTCGACGTTTTAAACAAGTATTAGTAAACATAATGGTAGATATTTACAGAAGTTCAGCTAAGACTAAAACCCAACAAATAGGTGATTTATCTAAATATTCAGCTCTTGATCATCTCAGGAATGAAATTGATGATTTTTTAAATCTTGAAAGCGTAGATAGTAATGAAGTCGTTAGTTTTCAGGATAAACAAGGACGATTAAAATCAAGTAACATCCAGTTAACAGACATCCTTGTACGAATTAAAAACGCGCTCAAAGACAATATTGTTGAATTTGATGTGAAAACGGTAGAATACAAGATTCTGGAAATTCAATCAACAATTATGCTAGGAAAACCGGCGATATTTTTACTCGTTATATTGTCATGAAACAAAACAAAATTACCGACCTTGGAAACCCAGTCATACCCACAGACGCAGCAACAAAAAAATACGTGGATGATCAAGAATCCAAGTTCCTATCAGATAACGGTGGTATGATGCGTGCATTTCTCGACATGAACAACAATGGAATTAGTAGTCTCAGAACACCATAATCAGATTTTGACGCTGCAACGAAGAAATACGTTGACGATAGCAACGTCCCGATGACGACATCGTTGACGACAATCACCGATGGAATTATAGCATTTAGAACTGAATTTTCTAATCAAGTACAAACGTTTCTGAATTTTCGCAGACACATAAACAGAGCCATTAATGAATTTTTTGGACGTCCAGCTGTTGTTAATATAAAACTCTCCGAAATTAACACAAGACTCAACGATATTTTCAGTGGAATACCTGATATAGTTTTTAAAAAATCTAATCTGATTAAAATTCCTTACAAGCAGATCTTCCAACAAGTATACAAAGTATCATCAGAATCATCAATATAGTCACAGCAAAATAACACTGTCAAACACACCGCGGAAGTCACTGGTGTGTACAGGCTGTCCGTGTTCAGCTCTGCAAAATTTAGGATATTTACCACATTTCCATGGCGTCATTCAACCGATGATTTTTCTGGAACTGTGTCTATTGTGTTCAATAAAGATGCCGAAGAAACATTTATACTGGAACCATCTGATAAAAAATTAACCTCAGCGTCTTACTGGTGGTGTCTGGAATTTGTCGCTGAAACACCTCAATTAATTACTTAATAAAAATATAATGATCGACACTAACCAGCACAGGTATAATCAAGTATGTGGGTGGCAGACCCAAATAAAAAATATCATTGACGAGTACGCAGAAAAAGTTAAAAAAATATCGCAGACGTGTAGTTGTCCTTGAAGTAGTTGTGCATTCAGCGTCCGCAATCATGGCTGGAACTGGTGTGATATTATCAACGATAACGATGACGTCGCCAGCAGTTGTAACAATTTGTGTTTCAGCTGAAACGACAATTGCTGGTATTCTTAATATCATCGCAAAAAAATATCAACGTGCACAAACGCAAAATTACACGGCGATGGTAGAATATTCTAAACTATCATCGTTGATTTCGTCGTATCTCAACGATGGTATAATATCAGATAACGAGTTTACAACAATAATTAATATTTACAACGAGGCATTAGTAGATGGAGAACCAGAAAAAAATCCTGATTTAAAATCAGGGTTTTAAAATAATAATGTCATCATCGCAAGAACTACTACAACATATCGTTGTTAATACAGCACCGCCAAAAACCACGATGATATTAGCAAGTTCAACCAATCCTGAGTTCAGCGTGGTTTTTCCAACTGCATTCCAGACAAAGAAGTAGCGCTAGCACAATTACGAGTTTATTATAGTTGGCCAAATATCAGATCAAAATCATTCGGTGGATTACAACCAAACAATTCGTTGGCATTTGCAAATAAAAATAAACCAGATGGAACTCCAGATTGGCAAGTTGTAAGTATATCTACGGGCAGTTATCAAATAGAACAGATCAATGAGGAATTCCAGCGCAGAATTAAATCTATTACAGGAAAAAAAATCCAAAATAGCTATAACTGTTCATGAGCCAACGTTATCAGCCGCGATAGAAATTTCTACGCCAGATTACGCCGTAGATATATATCAATCATCGATTAAAACTGTACTTCGCTAGCCTGAAATCCCGCCAGTTTATGTAACACCGCCAGAACCGACTAAAGCTGAATTCTTCACGATCGGAAAAAGATTTATAAAGATTCCGGAATATCGAAAAAATATCCATAGAAAGGCATAGTAAATCGAGATAGAATTGAGCTTTATTACGACGGCGAATTATATTATGATGAAAGTTCTGGCGTCAGGATAAACAATGAACTATACGACCACGATAATAAATCTGGTATTATAATACTTAGTAGAAAATTCTTCGAGGAATTCACCGATGTTTTAAAATCTGAACATACACAAACACTTGGTGAATTGATAAATTTATTTTCCAACATTACCATACACTACAGTGATGATGTAAAGCAGAATATCGTCGAAACTATACAACATCTGAAAATGATTGCATCAGATCTTAATTATTTCAACAATATTGTATTTTATTCCAAAAATGTTAAGAATGCAGTTCTTGGTGTAAATGTATCTAAGAAGATTTTAGATGATGATGATCTAATAAAATTAATCATCGATGTCATCGACGGTAATTTTTCCAAAAGTCGTCGAATCATGGAGAAAAACAATTCCACCACCAGGTATTCTCAGATACAACAACGATCCGTACGAGGGAGGTTGTCATGTCTCACCTGGCATTGTAAATATAACATCGACGATCGCGGTTAATCTTCTTTGTGACGTCATCGAGGGTAGTTATCAAGTAGATCTTGAAAAATCCAATCAGGCACAGCAAGGATATATTTTATACACATTTATACCGCAAGTTCCACCAGGATATTCAATTGTATCAGAACCAATTATTCCTGTTTATCCGTGTGTACATAATCCGCTTTTATCAAGGATACATTTCAAACTTACTGACCAAACTGGACACTTGTTGGATTTGGGGAATGAATCACTAAAAATAAATCTGTGTGTGAGATCGTAAGATCTACTCCAGGAAAAAAAAATATCAAATAAATTATCTGAATAAATCTGAGTAAATATTATTATCAGAATAAAAAATAAATATTATTATCAGAATAAATATTATTATCAGAATTAATCTGATTCTGAGTAAATATAATCTGATTCAAAATAAAATATTATTATCAGAACAAAAAAATATTATTTTTATTATTATCTGATTCTGAGTAAATATTATAATCTGATTCTGAGTAAATATTATTATCAGAATAAAAATTAAATATTATTATTTTTATCGGATTCTGAGTAAATATTATAATCTGATTCTGAGTAAATATTATTATCAAAATAAAAATAAACATTATTATTATAATCTGATTCTGAGTAAATATTATTATCTGATTCTGAATAAATATTATTATCAGAATAAAAAATAAATATTATTATCATAATTTGATTCTGAGTAAATATTATTATCAGAATAAAAAAAAATTATTGTCTGATTCTGAGTAAATATTATTATCAAAAAAAAAATAAATATTATTATTACAATCTGATTCTGAATAAATATTATTATAAGAATAAAAATATATATTATTATTATTATCTGATTCTGAATAAATATTATTATCAGAATAAAAAATAAATATTATTATCAGAATCAAAATAAATATTATAATCTGATTCTGAATAAATATTATTATCAGAATAAAAATAAATATTATAATTTGATTCTGAATAAATATTATAACCTGATTCTGAATAAATAATATAATCTGATTCTGAATAAATATTATTATCAGAATAAAAAATAAATATTATCATTATAGTCTGATTCTGAATAAATATTATTATCAGAATAAAAATAAATCTGATTCTGACTGAAGAGAATCTGAATAAAAATAAATAAAAAAATTTTTTTACTATATTCAGAAATGAATTATCCCTCTTGTTTAGCTGGTATCACAGTCACGGTGACAGCGTTAGTTTCGTTGTCACTACAGTCACTGGTGACTTCGCTTTCACTTTCACAATCATCACCGACTTTACAAGCAGACTTAATCTCTCTCAACTGTCTTATATGGGCATTCACAATTCTTTTTGCTTCGTCTTCGTGAGATAATTCTGACCTTATTTTTTCGATTGAGTATGCGAGTGAAACAAATTTTTTAACCTGCGTATTTGTAATTGATGCCAAGGATTGCATCATTGGTTGTTGAATCAACTTTATGAATTTGTAATCAGCTGGTAATGTATACCTGTTTTCGAATCTTTGCTGCTGTAATGATTCAAAATCACACATAATTCTTTTAGGATTAAGTTCATCAGGAAATTTTATACCGTGTTGTAATTTTTCAATCGAAGAAATAATAGCTTTAATATTTTCGTAATTCATCGTATAGTAAATATTTATTTAAATCAGAATAGCAGCAGAGAGGGTGAACACTACAAAGTTGTAGAGACCTTATTTATAAAAACTAAGGTTTCCTACGAAGCTGAAAAACAATGTCAATAACGTTTAAACCAAAATATTCTCTAATTGGGCAAGATTATTTTTGACTCTTTTTCAAATTTTTATGCGACTCGTTTACTCGCCGGGTCACCCAATTTTTGTCGTCCACGCTCTGCTGCTATGAATTAACCAAAGATTTTATCCAGACCTATACGGTACCTTGATCTTGGGTCATGTAGAGTTATTGTTATAAATCCGAATGGAACAGCTTGTGCTTTTGAAAAGAAATTTTTAAATTTATTCACATCCACGTCCCCTGAACACCAAGTATAATAAATATTTTGCAGCGTATGATTATCAACTCCGTTGAACACAACCAAAATATTACAGTTATCTCTGATCACCTTATGTATCTGTGTGTATCTCTGAGTAACATAAATCACGTCAGTATTTTTATGTCTACCTCGAGAAAATATTCTAGCTGGATTTGATTGTTTGTCCAGCATAACATCATCATACACTACTAAATTATTAATACTTCCGTCCAGATCATCTACAGAAGGCGCTTCATCAATATCGGTGATAAAATCAACAATATCGTTGCCATCTTGATTCAATAATTTTGCATTCTCGTTAAAATCTTTAAGTACTTCATAGCATCGTTGATCATCTACAGATGGTGCTACTAAATATAATTTATCCCACTTTAGCCATCTCATTATCAGATTAAGCAATAATTGCGTTTTACCAGATCCAGATGGACCTATTATAATCATTCTAATGGAATTCGGAAGCGCTGGATGGTGCTTTATTGGTTCTTGTTTTCGTGTCGCTGAAAAGTCAATTATATCCATATAATAAATAATATGAGTTTATATTGTGCTCGATGCAGAATACCTACCCATACCGTTGGATTGACAACGATAACAACAAAAAATAAAAGACGTGCAATTACAGGTAAATGTGCAAAATGTGATACAAAAAAATATAAATTTATTTCCGCGTCGCAAATAGTGCGTGGTGGTGATATAGCCGCATCATTAGGGAAATTACCAGGAGCTCCGTGGGCCAAATACCCCGGTGAGAAACACCTTCCTGGATATAATTACTGTGGTCCTGGAACTCGACTTGATATCCGACTTGATGATCAAGCTCAACCAAGACCCGGAGAGTATCCAGTAAATAAAATTGATCAAGCATGTCATGTTCATGATGTTGCTTATAAAAGTAAAGATTTGCAGCAGCGGCATCTCGCAGATGTAAAATTGATTCATGCGCTAAATGCTATATCTAATAAATCTCTCAGAAAAAAACTCGCTAGTTTTCTAGTAAAATCTGCTATGAAAAGTAAAATAATGCTCGGGGGTGGAAATTAATTATATAACTATTATAATGGAATCCATTTATTATTCCCCGAGAGGATGTTGGAGAGGTAAAGCAGCAATCAGTAAACTTGCTGAAACAGCAAAAGTTTCACGTAATGTTGCTGCATCATGGTTAGCACGACAGGCAATATGGCAAATCTATCTACCACCACCTAAACAAATTCATTACGCACATTTTGATGTCAGCGTCCCTAATGAGGTTCATCAAGCAGATATTTTGTTTTTACCACATGATACTGTTAAAACACGTGGACGAAAATCACGCACGTACAAATACGCATTGACTGTTGTTGACGTTGCGAGTAGATATAAAGAAGCGGAACCATTATCAACAAAGACAGCATCTGAAGTTGCATCTGCGTTTGAACGAATTTATCAACGTGGTGGTCTACGATGGCCACAGTTATTACAAGTTGATCCTGGCAAAGAATTTCTTGGTGCAGTATTATCTTTGATGAAGCGACATAACGTTAAAATCAGACGAGGACATACTGAAATTCATCGTGATCAAGCAATTGTTGAACGATTTAATCGAACACTTGCTGAGCGGTTATTTTGATATCAATACGCAAAGGAAATATCTACTTATTTTAAGTCGGGTGAGCGATCTCGTGAATGGGTTGCAAGGTTACCAAGTGTGATATCTGCATTAAATAATGAAATTACACGTGCAACTTCCATGAAACCTTCTAATGCAATAACAAAAAAATATATACCCCGTAGCGATAACGTACAACGCCGTGAACAGCCAGTATTAGGTAATGTAACTGTGAGATATTTATACGAACCAGGGGAGCTTGAGGGTGGGAAAAAAAGAACTACTGACCCTATCTGGAGCGTGACTACACATACAATTTCTAGCGTGGTTAGATCCACTGGAAGACCTGCAATCTACAGACTAGATTCTACAGCCCCTCAATGTGGATTTGTACGTGAACAATTACAAGTAATTCCTGCAGATACACAATTACCACCACGTTCACTTATGTAAACTGGCACCAGGGCGTCCAGCGCCCCGACGTCGATTACATTCAAGACAGGTCAGCATCACATTTTCACGTGTATGACCAAGATCACTATTAATTCTGTCTACGGTAAATTGTCTTGGATTGTTATTCGAATATTGCCATAACATTATTGTGTTACAGCTTGCACAATGATTATTCTGTAGTTGCTTTAGTGTTATAATAAATTCAGTATCAATATCAAAGTCACGCTTATTTTTTTTGTCACATTGTTTATAACCCGCTAATTTTTTCTTTATTACAGCAGCGTCATTAGTAATTTCCTCAGTTATCACGTAATCTATAATAACCCTATGTAGTTGAGTTATTCTTCTAACACGAGATACTGCAAGATAGACTAAGTTTGACCATTCGATACGATCATCTACAATCCAGATATTTGTATCAGAGATAGTTAATCCCTGTGACGAATGAATCGTTATAGCATATCCTAACATCCACGGTGATTTTTCCATGTTTAATGCGCTCTCAACAACATCAATGGCATCCAAAACAATGTCATTCAGTACAAGATTTTGTACTCGGACATCTTCAGCGTCTCCACATGGAATTTCAACTTCAATATTCTGTCGTCGAGTATCTGCTGGGCGATAACACAAATGTACAGGTAACGTTGGAAACTTTTCTTTATGTAACGTAAATAATTTCTTTTGCAGTTCATCACGAACTATCTTTCTACTTGCGACTATCAAATCAGCAGGCTTCCATGAATTCAAAAAATCATTCATAGTTGTCTCTGGAATTACTTTACGCATAATCTCACATTGTATTTTATCTGGCTGTAGTCTGATTAATCTTTTAAACTCTTTCAGCGGCTCATCAATAGCTCTATGGTCATCATGTATTTCTTCATAATAATCTACATTATTCTTTAGCCATTCATGTGGAGACTGTCCAACAAAGGGTGGTGGTTGACCATGATCGCCACACATAATCACAGCAGTATTCTTTGTCAATAACCATTCAAGAAATGTCTTTAGTGTTTCTAACGACACCGTACATATCTCGTCCCATATAATATACTTAGGTATATATTTTTCACCCATTCGCTCAGGAGTCCACGTGTCTCCGCACCATCTAAAGAAACTATGATATGTACATGATTTTACTCCTCGTTCTTTTATTTCGCTAGCAAGTTTACGTGTAGGTGTCAAAACAATTATATCTGAACTATTATTCATAAATAAATTAATCGCACGAGTTGTTTTACCTGAACCACAGCATCCGTTAAGATAAACAGTCTTATGTCTAGCCACAGGATCGTACACAGATGGTGCAGATGATTTTGATGCTTGATTATTATTTTTGTAATATTTTTCCATAATTTCAACATCGGCAGATTCAGAATAACTAAGTATATTTTCTTGTTTTATCCTCCACGTCCCCCATTCACCATTACCGAGTAGCGGTTTTAATAAATCCTTATATTTTTTATGTATATAAAATGAATCCGTAGCGACTCTGACAGCGTGACGAGGAAATCTATTTATCATCGATAGTAGGTTTATCGAAACATAAGCTAACATCGAAGATCTTAAATGAGTAAATTGTGGTGAGTCGCCATCAAGATAGCTCACAATGGTACCTAGTTTTGTTCCATCTGATAAATAATCATTACATCGACTTATAAATGTGTTTTTCTCCGTTGTATCAGCGATTATAAAATCTAGTTCAGCTTCGTCCATAATCAATCTTGTACACACTCGTTTATAATCGTATGAACCACCTTGAGTAAACTTACCGATTATCTTTCTACCAAGATCTTTTGCAAGTTTTTCATCATGCTCGTTCCTGCATTTACTTATTTTAATGACATGATCTTCATCAATATCAGGGAATTCTTTCCTGGCATCATCGACACTAAATCTGTCCGGTTCTGGTAACCAAACTTGCTTCTGTGAACTATACGATATAATTGCTTCAGTTACTCTCAACGATATTAAAAATCCAGCATCAAGCATATACCGCAATAGTACTATCGGAACCCAACATTTTTTCTGAAAAATGTCTTCCAAACCAAACATAAGTAATCGCATGGAGATCTTCTCTAAACTCGGATGATTCTACATAAGCAAATCCTGTTAAGTCAAAATCTGGTCCTTCCATGGGAAAAGTCCGTTTATTGCAACCCTGGTCATCTCATGTATAGGATGTCCGAGTTTCTTAAAGTATTTAGAACATTCTCCATATCCAAGAAAACTCCCAGGGTAACATGCATCCATATCAACTGAGATAACATCACTATAATCGTATTTGGTATTCCATAATCCACCGTGTCCATATTCTATGCAACTTTTTTTGATATCTTCAAGGAATTCTGATCGTGTCGTTTTCCATGAATTTTTCTCCTGAGCGAAATGGGCAGCAACTGATGGTACGGTAAAACAGTTATTCTGTAATTGTCCAACTATGACATCATCAGAAGTATATTTCAATGCAAGCTGTTCCATTTCTTCATGAAGAGATTCTGTACGATAAATATCACCGTTAGGCCGTACAAATTGATCGTAATCGTATTCTGAACTTTGAAATAACCAAACAGACACAGGGTCACTTTTACTTATATTTCTGATAAAATCAAATATATGACCATCATAAAACTTAACTTTTCTATCTCGTGGAAATACCGTTACAGCATTAGTCCATGTATGTGCATTATGATCGACGATTGTTATAGGGTTTCCATTTTTTATATATTTTGGTTCGTATAATATCTCTCCGGTTAGTGTTTTTACTGTTATTGGAAATCTTAATAACTTTTCTAGTTCAGCAACATCCTTAATAGATGCACCAGTATCTTTAACCGTTTCTGCCCATGTATCTATTTTTTTACGTCTTAAATCTGTTAAGCCATTACCACGTATCGCATTTGTAAAATGTTCTGTAACTCGTTCAGCTACACAGTTTATTCTTGATATTTTCATCGGCTTGAGATCCGCAACATTAGGTTTATCATTCAGCGAATATATTGCGTAGACAACCGCAGTCACAGGATAATCTTGTACATAGTAAGGCTTATCAACACCAGTAAGTATTCCAGGTTTGGATCTGTTATTTAAGAGAACAATATTGCTTCCCGACTGCACACGGACTGGATCACGCTTATCACGAATAATCCAGATATCGTCATCTGTCTCTACAATAAATTTTATTAAAATAAAATATTTTTGATTATCAAGGTGGTTAATAATAACCCTTCCTCGTTTGTCGTTCATCATATTAACGATATGTCCTATCCTGAAAGTTGACCATACATGAGCAGCACCATCGTCACGAAATTCCTTTTTGGCTTCACGGATACGTTTAGCTATATCCACATTTGTTAAAGCTAGATCTTGCATCGAAACACTAAATTTATATTCTGATAGTCTGTCAAGATCAAATCTGGCAGGGGAAGGTTCAATAACGGATAATTCCTCCATTATTATAATTAAGACAAATATTTAAATTGAATTTTTGTATATATATAATGATTGAAACCAGGAACAAGTGTATTTGGCTTAAACTTGGTCATATCTCTCATTGTGATAAACCATGTATAAATGAATACTGCGGAAATCACATGCAATGCATCAAACATGGAAGTACAGGACCAAAACCATGTGTGCAATGCGGTGTTGGAGTCAGAGGAAAAACTCAATTGTGTTTAAAATGTGGCGGAAAAAAATACAGGGAATTAAAACGATACTATGACAAAAAAAAACACCTTGTCAGGTAAATCTCCTATAAAAACAGAAAAGGATTACCTGGAAAGATTTCAGAATAATGATTTAGACAAATAATATTATTATATAAATGGAGCAAAAAGAATTTGTAGCACATCCGATCATCAAAAATTATGAAGCGTCTCGTGATGGTGTGATCAGGAACTGCCGATCAAAAAAATCAGTCGGTAGTCTTGATAAATTTGGTTATTTTAGATTCAGTGTTGGTAGAGGTAAAAATTATTTCTCACATAGGTTCATCTTTGAATGTTATTTTGAATTAATTAAAAACGGACTTGTAGTTGACCACTTTGATGGGAATCCCCAGAATAATAATTTATCTAATCTGCAAGTTATAACACAGAGTCAGAATTCTAGACGTGGAAATACTGGAAAATGTAAAAAGTTTGCAAGAAGAGCTATTAAAGCCATAAATACAGAAACAGGCCAAGAAATAACTTTTCCATCAATTAGTGCAGCTGCAAAACATTTTGGCACACATCCATAATCAGTACAATTTGTTGCAAATAAAACATACAAATCTGCATTTTCAATAAAATATAATCAGCGGATAATATTTGAATATATCAGATAACTCTTCAAAACAATAAATTTTTACTGTATATAGTTCGACTCTGTCAAGTTTGCCAAGGCTTTTGTTTAGCCATAATTACAGTCAAGGGTCCACCTTCACTGTCACTGCTCTCATTTTCACTCTCGACAGAATCAGATAACATAATCTTTCTCAATTGCATTACACGATTGTCTATCATTTTTTTTCTTTCGTACTCGTGAGACAACGCAGTCCTTATCTTTTCGATTGAGTGTGCGAGAGGTGCAAATAGCTTCACTTGTGTGTCGTTCACCATTGCTAAAGATTCTAACATAGATTGATAAATTGATTTCACGAATCTGTAATTGGAAGGTAATGTGAATTTGTTCTCGAATTTTCTTTGCTGCAATAATTCAAAGTCAGAGAGAATTTTTTGAGGATCAAGATTATCGGACATTTTTATTCCGTCATGTTTTAATTTTTTAATAGCAGAAATAATATCATTAATGTTTTCATTGTTCATTATATAATAAATATTTCTTTAAAATAAAAAATAATTGACATTCAAGTTTTTAATTTTCACTTTAAGCAATTGCACATATAAAGCGAGGTAACTCCACAGAGTAAATTAAACGATTATTTCCCTTGCCCAATGTATTTTCATCAACTAAATGTATCCGTCTGTCTGTGATTAACTGAATCTCTGTAAGTTTGTTAAATTAAACTGTAAACTTAAGACACATATCGTAATACAATAACAAGGTTCCAGTTTTTTTTCCCTTAGATAACAGTCGCCGCTAAAAAAGCAACGTCATTTACAAGCATAACAAAACGACATACATCAGTAAGGCAAAAACACTTACACGGACATGAAACCCAATTCAAACGCACGCACAGAGTACAAATAATCCTTTAAGTAATTAAGACACACAGTACAGTACAAATAACCCTTTAAGCACTTAACTGTACAGTGCGAGTGATCGGTATATTATCTTCAATCATACTGTGCACCATTATACATATATATTTTCGCTCCAGGCTTTCAAACAGAACAACTTGTGCACTAAGACGGATGTGCTTATCGATTTTCCATGGATTTGTGGCGCAGTAGTTATTTTCGTCTTCCTGTCTGTAATTTTAACTTATTTCGTTTTATGTATACAAACGGTGATATATTTTAATCGTTTCATACATATAAATGGTTATATATAAACATTTAGATTCATTTATAAAATCAGAAATCTAATGCTATTGTGTGATAACCATATAATAATTTCTCAAACGTATATATGTAGTCGAGTGTCGTTAGCTCAGTGCACGAGTGTTGGACTCTGGTACTGAACTTCTGCTGTTCGACTCCCATGACCGCGGGGGGTGGGTATTTGGTCCAGGGGTTGCCAATTTTATTAAGATTGGGGGGATCACCCCTGAGGTTTCAATAAAATCCTCACCACGTCACGCCACGTGGTGAGGTGCTTTTGCACCTGACCCCGTGGGGCGATTTGGTGGGGTTTTTATTGAAACCGCAATGCCTAGACAGTCCTCTGAATTTCTAATGTTTCTTTTCGATTAGAAATTCGCCGGGGGATGAGTCTATGCATTGTGCCTCCTAAAATAATCAATAGCATGCCTGAGCTCTCTACCCCATTGAAGGACCCCCAATTAAACATTCAGAAAGAATGTTAGCCAAAAGAAACAGAACATGGGGTGCCCCATAACAGTCATAAGAGAGACAACAATGTAAGGACCCCATGAAAGGCACAAAGGCTATCAAGGGGCCCCGTGACCGGTAACCACTTAGGATGCTACTGATTATTTTTGATAAATTACATTACATACATACATACATACATACATACATACATACATACATACATACATACATACATACATACATACATGCATGCAAAAGGTCAAAAAATAGATTTTTTGCAAAATTTACTCAAGCATCATTCTACGAGCGTACGTACAAATTAATATATAACGTTTCTCCTCTAAGGTCCACAATGTTGCCATCTTGATTTGTGAGTTTAAAATTCATTCTTGTCAATAATGGATTATGTACACGCAAGTAGACCTGATTTATTGGCTCAGACACAATGAGCCATCCTGGTGGTACCATAGGGTTGAATGTATGTAGTACATATCCTTGCTGGGCCTGGTTAGACTTTGAAAGATCTACTTGATAGCTACTATCAATTGCGTCACATAGTAGATTGACTGCAATTGTTGATGTTATATTAACAATGCCTGACGATATATGACGACCTCCACCGTATGGATCGTTGTTATGTTTAAGAATAACCAGTGGTGGGGCTATTTTTATCCACGCTGCATATATTTTAGGGAAATATTCATCAATGACATCGTTGAGTGTTTTCTTCATTTCAGCGTTATTTAAATTTGGTATTATAAATGTTTGTAAATCTTTTTCTGTTATTTTGTAATGATCAAGGAATAATTGCTTAAATTTTCGATTAGTGTAACCACTTCTACTAAAATCAGTTGCAATGTTTATAATACTTCGATTGGCGATGTATAAATCAAATAGGATCCTATTTAAATGTTTTATTGACACGATTATCTGATTTTTACATCATCGTCATAATGTTGAGATAATGAAATAAATAAATTTCTTAAATCATTAAGTGTTTTATCGTATTCGGGTTTAATATGATCTAAAAATTCTTTAAAAAATATTTCATCAACAATCTCTCGATCCCACGCCCCTGGCGTCCTGATAACCGTAAATGCTGATCTAGTTATCTTAGGGGTCCTTCGACCGTCGAAATCAGTAAAGTAATATCTATCGTCGCTTGGATCAAATTCAAATGTTATATAAGACCATGGATTTTTATTTCGATATTCTGGATCTTTAATGATTTTTTTTTTCCGTTGTGAGAAATTCATTTTTAGTTGGTTCTGAAATTCCATAATAAACAGGGGGAACTTCAGGCCAACCTAATACTGATCTAATCGAACTTTGATAAATATCTACAGAGTAATCAGGGGAATTTATTTCGATCACCGCAGATAGTGTTGGTTCGTATACACCAATTGTTATTTTTGATTCTTTTCCTGTAATAGATTTAATTCTTCGCTGGAATTCTTCATTAATCTGTTCTATCTGATAACTACCAGTTGGAATACTAACTACCTGCCAATCAGGAGTTCCATCAAGTTTATTCTTATTTGCGAATACTAGTGAATTATTTGGCTGTTGTCCACCAAATGGTTTTGATCTAATATTAGGCCAGCTATAATAAACACGAAGCTGCGATAACGCTATTTCTTATGCAGGAATTGCGGTTGGAAAGTTAACGCTAAACTCAGGATTGGTCGAACTTAAAGAAATCATTGTAGTTTTTGACGGAGTCGTATTAGTGACGATCTGCTGAAGTAATTCCCTGTCTGTCATTATTATTATCGTTATTATTTAATTCGTTAAAATCAATAGCGATCACCTTAAACGCATCATCATAGGTTTTCATCATCATCGCAAATTCAGTATCGGATATTTCACCATCACTAACGCATGAAGAAATATACAAAGATAGTTTAGAACATGCCTCTGTCACTGTATGTAATTTAATCATATAATCGTGCAATTTAGCATTTGTACAGGTATCTATCTTTTTAGCTATAATACCGAGAACACCAGCAATAGTCGTTGATGCTGAAACAATGATGGTTATAACAGCAGGTGCTGTCATCGTCAATGTTGATAATAATAATCCTGTTCCAGCAATAACAGCAGAAACCGAGTAAACAACTACATCGATGACAACTATACGCCTTTTGTATTTTTTATTTTTATGTTATAATAATCAATAAAATCCTTTAGTTTAGTCAGACGTTCATATACTTGATTATATCTGTAACGTTGAACGTCGATGCAGGACTGAGGTCTTTGGTGTTGATCCATTATTGTTATATTAAATGACTAATTGTGTTTCAGCTACAAATTCCAAACACCACCAATAAGGCGCTGCGATTATTGTTTTATCATCTACTTTCAGTAGAAATGTTTCTTCAACATCTTTATTTATTACTGTCGATATAGTTCCAATGTTAATTGATCGAACCCATGGGAATACTATAGTATCGATTATAATCTTTTCGGAGCTAAAAATAGACAGTCTATAAACACCAGTTACTTCTGCGGTATATTTAATAATGTTATTTTGTGGTGTCCATGTTGTTGATCCTGATGCTACTGTGTACACGATATTTTTAATTTGTCCGTGTGGAATTTTAATCAGATTAGTTTTTTGAACAATATTAGGTATTCCACTAACAATATCATCGAGTTTCATGTTAACGTCGGCTAGTTTTATGTCAACGGTTGGTTGTTCCCCAAAAAATTCTTTAATGGTTTTGTTTATGTTTCTACGAAAATTTAAAAACGTTTCCACGTGTCTAGTAAAAGTAACATTGAGTGTGGTCATTTCGTCATTGATTGTTTTTAGCGAAGTTGTCGTAGGAATGTTGCTATCGTCTACATATTTCTTCGTTGCAGCGTCAAAATCAGATTCTGGTGTTCTAAGATTATTAATACTATTATTATTCATGTTGAGAAATGCACGCATTATACCACCGTTGACTAACACGTACTTAGATTCTTGATCATCGACATATTTTTTTGTTGCTGCATCTGTATCCACGGTTCGATTTCCAAGGTATGTAATTTTTTTTCCTGACATAATAATATCACCAGTAAGTACATCGCCAATTTTCTTGATATAATCGTTAACTGACTTACCAGAATCTTGTATTTTACCTTGATCAGTAAAAGTAACGATATTATCAGCAACTGCGGTAGGAATTCGTATAAGTACATCTGGCAGTTGTATATTGCTTGTCTTTAATCGTCCTTGTTTATCCTGAAAAACAACGACTTCATTTTGATCCACACTTGTAATATTTAATAAATCATCAATCTCATTTCTGAGTTGATCAAGAGTTGCATATTTAGATAAATCACCTTGCTGCTGAGCTTTACCACGAGCAGATCTTCCGTAAATATCTACCATTATATTTATCAATATCTGTTTAAATGTGACAATGTGGTATATTCATGCACGACTTTATGAGGTGGTTTTGTTGATTTTGATATAGCATCAAGTACATTAAGTACTTCACGACCACATATTGGTGGATCAGTTAATGTTTGTGTTGGTAACGTTGAATACCAGATTGGAGCAGTATTATTGCTGACATAATGAAGAAATTCTTTTGGTGGCGCTAATCCATATGAATCCACGTGGATCAATTGCATATCCAACCCAATGCGTGCCTGGTCCAGAGTTTTTATCGAGATTGATAATACCAGTTTCTAAATCGCTAGCGATTTTAGGTAATTGATCGCGCATGAAAACACCTCTAAAATTTTTAGTTTTTAGTTTTTTAGCAGCATTGAGTAAATCAAAATTGGACATAGGCAATATCAGTAAACTGTCCCGGGAAGTCTTAGACCCTTTCCTTACCATGAATGTGGAGTCCCTGGCAATCTGAGACCTTTTCCCTTTTTTTTTGATTCCCTTTCCTGTTGCTTTCTTTAATGCCATTCCAGCAGCAGTTCCAACAGCGCCTAATGCAGCTGCTTTTGCAACAGCTGGGGCTGCAGCGGCTATTAATGCTGGTATAGCTGCGAGAAGTGGAAATATACCACCCGTCTTAGCGATGTCTTTGATGGCGCCCGCAGAAAGATTAAGTTTTATACCTTTATTTGATTTTTTGACTTCATTGAAGTTTCTGAATTGACGCTCGGTCAACGATAATTTATTTGAACCGCTCATCTGTTCTCGCTTTAGCGATATTTTTACTCCACAGTTATTTTTTGATGCCGATTGTAGTCTTTTAATCTGACCAGGTGTCAGGGTAACACTAACGTGATTGTATGACATTATAATTATTATCCTGATTTTAAATCAGGTGATCTAATTATGTGTTACATATTTTCTACTGGAGCATCCACGACTCTCATTCGTCCACCAACACCTTCAAGTAACATCGTCTTATCGTTGAGTATGACTGCGATTGCCTTATAATTAGCAATAACTCCTCTATTCACACGAGCTCGAAAATGTATATCAACTACTGATTGTCTGGTTAAATCTAAATGTTCAAGCGAAAAGTAATAAATCGGATATAAGGTTGTAAAATCTAACTGTGATATTTGTAAACCAGAATCGATATTCTGATCACGTCCCATAAATGTCATTAATCGATGATAAGCCCGTGCTACATGATTATCTTCAAAATTTAGCAATATATCCTCGGATGGTTCTTGATGTCCGTTTATCCTTAAAGAAACTTCAGAAACACCGAGTTTATCAAATATCATATTACTTTGTGTTTGATTATTTATTCGTGCAGCATTTTGAAGCGCAATAAATATGTGTCTTGGTGCAGAAACACCCTGCTGAGAAGCTATTTGCCATGTAAATAAACCATTAATGTTACTCTGGATAGCATCTGTGGTCACTGTCAACCATGATAACGCTGATTTACCGCCTTGACTCATAAAAGATAGCAACCGGTCTTCTTCAGATATTGACGGAGTCATCACTGGCATCCACAATGAAAGTTTAGTTAATATCACTTTACCATGAAGCGCTATAGTTGCAGCCTCTATAGCAGCAGGATTATCGCCAACTCCCTCAGCGTGCCATATTGCATCATTGTCAGTACCTTTTCGTACGAGTACAACTGTGTGCTTAGCTCCAAAAATAACTTTTCTAACATTTCTGCAGAATCCAAAGATATGTGACAGTGGAATCGCACATGAAAACGCTCTTCTTTCACCACGCAACATTGCTCGACGTGATCTAAATCCTAAATTAAAATCTGGATCTACATTAATAATCCTACTTTGTACATCAGCGTTGGCGTTTTTAGCAAAATTTTTTGGTCGTCCTATTTCATATTGTTCATACTCTGGAGAATTAGAAGTATCTTTTACAAACATCATTGATGGACCAGTTGATCTTGAATAATCATCGCTGTATCGAGCAAGACCAAGTATTGTCGTAGCAACGTCAACGTCTTTCTGAATTGATTCAATAATTTTTCCGTCAATCATGTATGTGGCACTGTCAAACAATGCCATAATACCGTTATTAACAAAACCGACACTAATATCATCGGCGTATTCAGTATTATCTGTTTTTAAAATTTCACCTTCTACTTCAATAAATGCCTCAGCGGGTAGGAAATATCTGCTTGTATCTTGAACCTGAAGCTCAATCCTTCCACGCTGATCTGGAATTCGAGCGTCATAAGAATAATATTGATAATCACGCACAGACTCATCCTTGAGTACTGGTGCATCTATGTCGAACGCTGGATCAGATATGCGTTTAAACATCTTTATTATATTTGCTATCGTCTAACACGAAGACCACTTCGAGAAGTGAGACCACTTCCTGCTATCAGACTAGCGGTTATATTTTTTTCTTTTTCTGATAATGGTACATCAGTCAACTCTGCTAGTTTTTGATTAGCAGCTTGATTTATTATTTTACTAATATTTGCAGGCATTACTTCAGTGCTAGGTAATTTTACAGGTTGAGGTCGGACCGCAGGTCTGCGTATTAATCGTGTTAGTCTATCTTTGATTGCTGAGAATGCTTTACTAGCAATATTGCCAACAGCACCAATACCTTTTTCACGAACAACATCAATAGCTTTCATTGATAGTTGCTTTGCAATCAGTATTGCTTTTGGGGCTATCCTTCTAAATAGACCCTGAACAACATCACCTAGTCCATCTCCGTAGATTGTTTTGTATACTGGTAATCGAGAATTTACCGCCCTGACCATGGTCGGTCCACGTTGAGTATTATGTACGATCATTTTATTATAGTAACTGTATTTAATTACATACTCAATCCAGTGACTTAGTCACTATAGTAGTCATCGGCGATTTCATTAATGAGAGACCGATATACATTAATATCCATAATTCCACCTGTAAATAATCGTTTACAAATATCAGCTGCTTCATTGACGATTTCTGGGGAATTATTACCAGCTCGTTTTCCTCCAATGAGGATTTCTAGTCGATCAACATCAGCAAGAAAGTTATTCGGACAGGTAATAAGACCACTTCCTAAACCACTTCCAGTTGCGCCAGGAGTATCATAAAATACTTCTTCCTCGGTTTCTTCTTTTGGTTCCGGTAATGTTTTTGGTTTTGGTGATGTTTTTGGTGATCTTGTAAATACATCCTTAATTTTTTCTAAGGGTGATTTTTTTCTGGTTGTTGTTGTTGTTTTTGTAGTTGTTCTCGTGGTTGTACTTTTTGCTGCATCTGTTTCATTTTTTGCTGTTGTTCTGACGATAATTGCATAAACAAAATATATTCATCTATTGCACGAATATATTCAATATATCTTGGATCGTCGTTTCGAGCTTGATCAGCGTCATAGTGTATGCGAAATATCCATTTGTACCACGTGTCGCGACCTACATCATCATTAGCATATTCAGGTTTTAAAAATTGTCTTCGATTATTATAACTTTTCACAGCAATCTCAGCTAATTGTTTTACACTTTTGATCTGTTAGATATTATCAATGACACCTTCGGCAAATTTATCGTATATATTAACCCTGACTCGTGCTTGTTTTGGTCTTCGTTGAGTATCACCTTCTGCCTGGTCTGCATCCTCAGGTATTTCCGGGACTGGCATCGCAGCAGCTATTTCGGCTGGAAGTCCACGTAAAATTCTTTTTGTCTGTTTTGTTCTTTCTGCTTTTTTCCAGTTGCTTCAGCGGTTTTCTCTAACGTAGGAAGAATACCTTTAGTTGTTTCAGTAATTGGTTTAAATAATTGTTTTGTATCCTCTTCAAATTCAACCTGAGATTCCTGACGAGATTGTAGTTGTTGTTTAACTAAATCACGGACGGGTAGATATTTTCTAATTGCCTCTAGTCGCTCTCGAGCTAATCTAGCTGAATGTGGTTCTCCAATACTCATTTATTAATAATATCTATACTGGCTGTTTAATTCATAGCAGCAGAGCGTGGACGACAAAAATTGGGTGACCCGGCGAGTAAACGAGTCGCATAAAAATTTGAAAAAGAGTAAAAAATAATCTTGCCCAATTAGAGAATTTTTTGGTTTAAACGTTATTGACATTGTTTTTCAGCTTCGTAGGAACCCTTAGTTTTTATAAATAAGGTCTCTACAACTTTGTAGGGTTCACCCTCTCTGCTGCTAGAATAAATATTTTCTGAAGAGCAAAAATAATAAAAATAACAACAACAAAAATTTTTGAATATAAAAGTAAAAATAAAAATATTTCTGAATCAGAATAAAAATATTTCTGAACATAAAAATAAAAAAAAAAAATATTTCTGAATCAGAATTTAATAAATATAACAAAATAACAAAAATAAAAATAAAATATTAATAATAAAAATTAAAATATTTCTGAATTAGAATAAAAATATTTCTGAATATAAAAATATAAATCTGAATCAGAATAAAAATAAAAATAAACAGCAGCAATGATGAACGGTCAGTGATGATGATCATTGCCAGTAAAGCACATGAGCCCATGAGGTCCTATATTATTGGGTCCTTCCATTGATGACCCTAGATTTTTGGGTCCTTCCATTGATGACCCTAGTTTTTTGTAAAGGCCTTTCTTATGGCCCACAGGCACCCCATGAGACTTTTTCTTTCCGGCAACATTCTTTCTGAATGTCCTTGTGTGGGGTATACCCTTCAGTGAGGTCACAAGGTTAAAGAGCTCACATCACCCTACTCTTTATTATGGAGGGGTTCCAGTTTTCATAGACACACTCCCGGCGAATTCCTAAATGTACGAAACGAAATTTTAGAAATTCAGAAAGTTGTCTAGGTTTTTTAATTTCATGTACACTCACCCCAATATCAAACCCCGGGGTGAGTGAAAAACAACACCCACCACGTGTTTGACGTGGTGAGGAAGTGTACATGAAATTCCTTGGAGTTTGGAACCCCCCACTTTAAGAAAAATTGGCATCATAACCCCCACCGTCAACGATACGTCTGTCACGGGAATAGAACCCCAGGCCTCAGTGTGATAATCCAATGTTATAACATTGCGCCACTGTCCAATTCTTACAAGTATAAGTTTCAGAAATAATTAAGAAGTTACCTAAGCTGAATAAATAAACTATAGTGTGAATTTTAATTTCTAAAAAAAATCTCACACACGTTTTAGAAGTTACCTACGTTGAATAAATAAACTGCAGTGTGAATTTATTTCAATTTCTGAAATAAATCTGCCGGATGTCGTTTGTAAACAGATGTAGCGTGACCTACTGAGAATGTACATACAGGTCTATTGCGTACCTGGAAGTTCTAAAAATAACTTACCTGGAATTCACGCAAGATAATGTACATCAAACTTGTAAATGATCTGAATTGATCACGAGAGTTAAAAGATGTAAATATCATTTTCTGTTACAAATTATGCTGATCCACTGACTACAGACAAGTAAGTTACTGAATACGACACACGCACACAAAAATAAATCGCGACGGCGCAGTAGCAAGCGGGACAACTGCTTAATTACTCTATCAGCGAGGACAGAGTTATCTTCCTTCATGTGTGTGATATTGAAACGTGATTCGCTGATCATATTTACTTGAATACGCCGATTTGGTTATATTATCTGCGACACGTTGTACTGAAGGCATGCAAATACCAAACTATTTGGCAGCTGCATATAGTGATGGAAATATTATTTTTCACCAGTCTCTAAATTTGCAGACTTAATAGCTCTTACGCATCGTAGACCGTCAGTATTTCCAAATTTGCAATTCTGACTCCGTGTAACAGCTCGCAAATTACATAAAGAATTATCAAGTTTTCTGCCATTGATATGTTCGATCACAAGTCCATCTTTGATTATTCCATTAAAAAAAAACATTCGTGCACGAATCGATGTGAGTAATACATTTTATTCCCAGCACCAAACGCGAGATACCCATTATTATTGACAACACCGACTGGTTTTTTTAATCGACAGTTCCTAATGATACCATCACGAGATGCCTCATAATTTTTAATGATGGGATGTTTCATAAATTCATTTTGTTCCATTTGTATAATAATATTATTTATCTAAATCACTATTTTGAAATTCTGGCGAGATAATCTTCGGCAGTTTTTATGGGAGATTCGGCTATATCAGCGTTATTTTTAATCATAATATCGTTTTAGCTCTCTGTATTTTTTGCCACCACATAGCACACACAACTGAGTTTCTCCTCTAACCCCAACACCACACCGTAAACACGGTTTTGGTCCATGGACGATGCAGAACTAGATTTCATAATTACTGATACAATGGAGAGAGGTACATTTACAAACCGAAATGATGCTTGGTTATCGGATGGAACTAAATTAGGTACAATAGTGAGCTATACTGATGGTAAGTCACCGCAGTTTACTCATTTAAGATCTTCTATATAAATAAAAAAATATTTGGATTTGCTAGATCAATTACTTGCGCTGGTGAATGGGGATCATAGAGAATAAAACAAGAAAATATATTTAGTTATTCTGAATCTGCCGACGTTGAAATTAAGGAAATGTATTATAAGAACAGCAATCAAGTATCAAAATCGACAGCACCATATTTGTATGATCCTGTAGCCAGACATAAAACCATTTATCTTAATGGGTGTGGTGGTTCTGGTAAAACAACACGCGCGATTGAATTATTTAGGAGTTCAGATATAATTGTTTTAACACCCACACACAGGCTCGCCAGAGAAATGAACGAACGAGGAGTAAAGTTTCAAACTTATCATAGTTTCTTTAGATGGTGCGGAGACGCATGGACTCCATCGCGGGTGGGTGAGAAATGCATTCCTAAGATTATTATCTGGGATGAAATTTGTACAGTATCGCTGGAAGTATTAAAAATGTTTTTTGATTGGTTATTGACGAAAAATACTGCTGTGATAATGTATGGTGATCATGGTCAACCGCCACCTTTTGTTGGAAAGTCTCCGCACGATTGGTTAAAAACGTTCTTAGATTATTATGAGGAGATTACCGATAATCATAGAGCTATTGATCAACCACTGAAAGAGTTTGAAAAGCTAATCAGACTACAACCAGATAAAATACAGTGTGAGATAATGCGTGAAGTAATTCCAGAAACTACGATGAGTGATTTTTGGAATTTGTGGAGGCCTGCTGATTTGATTGTTGCAGGTAGAAAGATAATTCGTGATACACTGCAGGAGAAAATTATTTCTGTTACACAAGGATAGATTTTCAAATCTACCTGTACCATTATGTTATCGCCCAGCAGATATTCGACGACAGAATATTCAAGTTGAGATTCCAGGAATTAATGAGAAACAAACTCTTGTGTTAAATGATATTGTTTTAGTTCCTGTCAGTGCTGTTGAGAGCGCGTTAACGCCTAACGGTGTCAGCGATAAATCGCCATGGACGTTGGGATACGCTATAACGATTCATTCGTCACAAGGATTAACAATTTCTGATACAAATATTTGCATTATTGATGATCGGATCCTAAGATCAAATTTAGTTTATCTCGCGGTGTCTCGAGTCAGAAGAATATCTCAACTGCGGAGGGTTATCATAGACAATGATAATGTAGTCGTTGACGATGTCAAGGACGAAGTTGTCAAGAAAAAATTATTTAGTTATAAACAATGGGACCAAAAAAAATAAACGAGACTTTGATCTTGACGCTGAATTTATTATGACACTGAAAAAACGATAGAATAATCATTGTGCGAGCTGTAACTGTAATATGTTGTGGCAGTATTCGAACAATAATCCAAGACAGTTTACCGTAGATAGAATTAATAGTAGTCTTGGCCACACACGTGAAAATGAGATGCTAACCTGTCCTGAGAGCAAGCGACGTAGGGGTGACAGTTTACAAAAGTGAACGCGGTGGTAACTGTGTGTCTTCAAGAATTACTTGTAATTGTTCACGTACAAATCCACGCTCAGGAGTAGAGGAATCTAGTCTGTAGATTACAGGTCTACCCGTGGATCTTACCACGCTAGAAATTGTATGTGTGGTCACACTCCAAATAGGATCAGTTGCTCTTTTTTTACCACCTTCAAGTTCACCAAGTTCATATAAATATCTTACAGTCACATTGCCTAGTACTGGTTGAGAGGTAGAGTCATGTCGTTGTATTGGTATATGTTTCCTTGTGATTGCGTTAATGGGTTTCATGGAAGTTGCACGAGTAATTTCATTATTGAACGCAGTTATCACACTTGGTAGTTTTGCAACCCATTTACGAGATCTCTTGTCTGTGGATATTTCCTTCGCATACTGGTATCCAAATCACCGCTCAGCAAGTGTTAGATTAAATCGTTCAACGATTGTCTGATAGCGATGAATTGCGGTATGTCCTCGTCTGATTTTGACATTATGTTTTTTTTCATCAAAGATGATACTGCACCAAGAAATTCTTTGCCAGGATCAACCTGTAATAGTTCTGGCCAACGTAGACCACCTTGTGGTCCGAGTCCTCGTTCATAAATTTGTTCAAGCGCAGATGCAACTTCAGATGCTGTTTTAGTTGATAGTGGTTCTGCTTCTTTATATCTACTTGCAACGTCAAAGACAGTTAACGCGTCCTTTTACGTATTTGTACGTACCTGATTGACGTCTACGTGTTTTAATAGTATCAGTAGAATATGGATACGATATAACCTCACGTAGACCACTATGTTAAATTTAGGGGGTTGTACCCTGGCGACAATGGGAATTTAACATCGGGAATTTTAACATGGGTGGGACTATAGACGGACAAGATTTATAGCGACAAAATATCACCCTGGGCCTGTTTACGGACAATGGGAATTTTGTATAGGGACAAGAGGAATGGAACAGGTGGGGTGATGTCACAGTACTGGACACTTGCAACAATGTAGCCAGTACCGTGACATCATGCCACCTGTTTGATTTCTATACAGAGTTTTATGCATTCGCGTTCTTGTCAGTGGATAGTATAGTATGTTTTATGCATTCGCGTTCGTGTCACCTGTTGGGGAAATTTAACATGGGTGGCACTATAGACGGACAAGATTTATACGGACAAATGGCACACCCTGGGCTACTATAGCGTCAATGGGAATTTTATATGGGAACAATAGGAATGGAACAGGTGGCATGACGTCACGGTACTGGACACTTGCAACAAGTTGAACACGAACGCGAATCACATTTTTCATTTAGATTTTCCATGCGCCAAATTTTATAGCCCATGCGCATGACGTCACAAATATGATTTCGGAAATTGCTTTTGGAAAAACCTAGTATTTATTTTTAGCTACAACTTGTGGTAAATTCCTAAGGAAAACCCCACTATCTATTTATAATCTCATCTTATAGGAAAGTCCTATGAACTAACCTAGTATCTATTTATAGCTACAACCGGTTGAAAACCCAAATCTATATTTATAGTCTCAAACTTTCCAGCTTCAATGACGTCACTTTACTCAACACTAGGGGAATAATGGAAACAGTGTTGCAAGAGACTGCCCTAATACGCGCTACTGTTGGTAGGTGGGTGACATGAATTTGATATGGATAAAGGGACTTTTAAAGGCACAAACAAAGACCAATGCACACACGCACGCACAAAGAAACGTACGCGCACACATATAAAGCACAAATACAAACACAAAGAAACGTATGTACACGCATTATAAACTATCCAAACAGAAGGGAAGAGAAGAAAAAAGCACCCATATCTACTATCCACACAAACGCTAAGCGAGCAAATAAAACATACCATATATACTATCCACACAAACCAAGGAAGAGAAGAAAACACACCACACCTACTATCCACACAAACGGGAAGAGAGGAAAAACACCCATATCTACTATCCACATAAACGTACGCGAACGCACACAAACACACATTCTACTATCCACACAGAAGTGAAGAGAAGAAAAACACAACCATGTCTACAATCCACACAAACGTACGCGAACGCACACAAACACACACTCTACTATCCACACAAACGTACGCGAAAGGATATAAACACACACTCTACTATCCACACAAACATACGCGAACGCACACAAACACACATTCTACTATCCACACAAAAGGGAAGAGAAGAAAAAACACGCCATATCTACTATCCACACAAACATACGCGAACGCAAAAATACACGCACACACACACACCACAATAATGGAGTGGGTGTTTATAGTCACACTACTCTACATTTACACAAATTGGCAATTGAATTAATATCTCTTTTCTAGAGTATTGGGGTAGTCCTGAAAATGACTGTTTTTGTTGACGGGGAGTGATGGCAATCTTTTTTTTACTAAGATCGCGTCCCAGTCTGGCGGCAGGCTTTCCTATATGATATGGCCCGCTTCTGCGGAAAGAGAAGGAGAACTCCTTGGTGTCCACACGACAGTCAACAAAACCTGTCTGGTTCTTGCTGCTGCTGCTGTTGTTGCTGTTCTCGCTGCTTCTGAAGTCTGTACTTCTCTGTCCATTCTTCTTCTTCTTTCTTGATTTCTTCTCTGAAGACCTCTTCTATCAGGTCTTGGGCTATTGATAACATCCTGACATTCTCTATCTCTTCAGGAATCGGTATCAGGTTTAGCCTGACACGATGCAAATTCACGTAAGCTTCATTCAGCTTGGCTAGTCTGGAAGGCATGTTTATAGGTTGACGAGTCAACAGGGGAAGGTTGACAACGTTGTGGAATTATGTGAGATTTCCACTGATAGAAGTCATGAGGCCATTGATGTACACTACGTTTCCTAGCTAAAGACAAGAGATAACCATAACGGTCACAAAACCATCGATCTACTTTTTCATCGTTTCTAGAAGAGTGACGATCAAAATAAGTCACTAAATGCTCTAACGGATATCCAAGACTGCGTTGATGAAGAAAATACACACGATATTATCCACCCACCATTGAATCTGTGCCTTGTAATTTCATATTATTGAATCGTGTCGTCTGGGCATTTCTTCTCATAAAGTCAATGATGTCGTCTTCCAAAGGGGGTAATCCATACGAATCAAAATACTCCACACAATCCTCTTGAGGGAAGTAGACGGCTACCCAGTGGATTCCTGGGAGGTGACTGTCTTCCGTGTTGACATAAGCTTGATGGTCTTGAGGTTTGCAATGAGGTAGTTCATCTTTAGCACACACGACAGGATTCCAAGAAGCAGTGTACGAACTGCTGTTCAAAAGGTAATAAAGTTCCCAGGTATCCATTTTTGTTTTCGTGTTGTTTTTTTTTTCTCACAGGTAATGATAAGTCATCATTTCAATTCTGACTTTTTGTTTGAAAATCTCTGTCAAGTAACCGTTTCTTCATTTCGTCTCCTCACTCTGGGCTAAGAGAGATTCGATGCGATAGATCTCTAGAGCAGTCAATGGAGGAGAGGAATGATCACGCAAACCTTTATACCACTCATGCAACACTGCTTCTTCTGAGATGAGACTCCAAGCTTCATCCAGATACTCGTCCAATTTTTCTTCTTGGCTCATCATCAGGCATTCATCGTGTTGAATTTGACTGGGATGATCGTTTTGACATCCATAGCAATCTTTCTTGGTCAATTCCGTAATTTTATCAGCCAGGTGTTTAGCAAAACAGGACACTAATTGTTGTTCTTGTTCTGGCCATCTGGACGTGACCACCTTGTCCTCTTCGTCTTTGTCTTGGGGTTCTGCTTCCACGGTATCCTCCCATTCCATTTCCAAATATTCTCTACTGTTCAAAGAGGGATAAGAGTCTTGCATAGCTTCTAATAGTCTAGAATGACTTCTCTCAAACTGTTGATTTCTATGGTGTTATCGAATTCGGCATACAGGATGACGTTGACCGTCTCGGTGAGAGCTTCTGCTAACTGAAGTTCCACACGCTGTTGACCGGATTTTATAGGGTGGAAATGTCCCTCATCGCAGCCTTGGTCTGGAGTGAAATCAAAGGCCCACAAAGTGGAACCTCCTACATAATCTTCATACGAAATGCTGTGACTGGTGTTGGTTCCTAGCTGTCCGGTAGCTTTGTACAGGGACAAGTACGATCTCAAGTAATTCTTCTGGGCAAAGTTAGGTTCAAAGGGTCCGGTTCACAAGGTCTTGCCTTCGCGACTGACTTCGATCTTGGACACTTTGTAGTGCTTAAACTGGAAAGGATTTTGATCGTGGGCTCCGTTGAGGGCTGCGTTGCTGACGATACCAATTTTTAAACGTTTGGGTAACTGTCCTTGGAACAGATGATCTTCGATCTTGGATCGGAGTCCACCAGCAAAAGTGAAAGTTTTCATTTCTTCACGTCGTATCGGATACTTGGCGGTCGTTCTGCTCAATGTTTGCTGATGTCGTTTCCTTCTTTAGGTAACACTTCTACCCGGCGCACGTAAAGTCTGGCTTCTTGAATGATGGTTTTGTACTCGTTGGCATGAGCCATCAAATGGAAAGCGACACTGCTGAGATTGAGTCTCAGGCGAGTATCCACTCCGTTCAGCAAATACTTGTCTTGCAACCACATGTCTAAATGGAAACGATTCATCAGTTCTAAACAACGGCCCTGCAGGATTTTCTTTCGACGGTTGTTAAAGTCCACATTGTGAGGATCGTCATCTGTTGCCAGGGCTGTGTCGTTAAACTTGTTCTCACCTGCTGTGTCAGGTTTCCAAACCGCGCAAGCATCCGGATAAGTCTTCTTGGCCTCTATTCCGTACGTCAAGAGATTTTCCAGGTACGCTCTGTAAGGTAAGTATCCATGCTACTGCTGACCAGTTTGTTATTCAAGTACA
>JAECUM010005928.1:0-78819 GCA_016617855.1 Megalonaias nervosa | reverse complement strand
AAAAAAAAACCAGCGGTCCTTTTCAGGGCCACCCTCTTCTCTCGAAAAGAGATAGTATTCATTTTGCCAAAATCAATTAAAACTTAACTCATATGAAAGTGTATTAGTGCGTGCGTGTATGCCCTTATAATTCTAATAAATCAAAACCAAGAGACACTTACGTTTTCTTTCTGTTATATTCTGGTACAAATTTACAACCCAAAGTCACAGCACAACACTTTTAAAAGTTCATTAGCTTCTTCTGTGTCTTTGTTTACTCTCTCCTTTATTTTGAATTTCTTCACTTTCACAGTTTTTTCCTCCTTTTCTTCCTCACTTTCTTCTCGTCTTCTTTTCTTCTCTTTCTTGACCTGGCGGTGTTCTTCCTCTTCTTCCTGTTCGGAACCCCTCTCTTCCTCCTGTTGTTTGTTAGGGCCGTCTGAAGACCAATGCCCTTTCTCTTGACAATGATAACAGGTATCTTGACTTTTGTCTCTTTTGACGCTTGTCTTACTTTGACGTTGTGGACATTCAGAAGACCAATGTCCTTTCTTCTGACAGATATAGCAAGTATCTTGACTTTTATCTGGAAAGGAGGGGAAGTAGTCCATCGTCTTCTCTCAAGAAGACCTTCGTATGACATCTCGCGAAGCTCTGATCAGAAGTTCGATTTGTGTTGGCTCTTCCATCTTTCTGGTAGGCTTGAGAGTGAAATGAATACTTGGAGGGAAGACACTGACCCTTTATATAGGGAAGACACTAGCCTTACATTGATATAATGGACCCATGGCTTTTCAAATATAGTCATTTGACTTTTTGCACTTAAGCTGAAACGATCGCATAATTTCGTGGAGAAAGGAAAAGAAAGTAGAGGAAGAAACGTGACCTGTCGCCTCGCACAGTAGCTGAAGTCTTAGCTCAAATCCATGCCAGCGATTTTGAAGATGACATGAGTGAGCCAGAATCCAGACCCAGAGAGTCTACATCAAACCAATGTCCACCACCACTAAACCCTGAAAAATAATACCACATTCGAGAGACGGATAAACGCTCCTCTAGAAAATTTAGAACCACGGCCTACACGTACACGGTGAAGTTTAAAGATTCCAAGTCCGACGTACCGTTGGAGAAAGCAGATGGGTTGGCGATGTGTGGAGTTCTTTGTTAACCACACTGAAACGACAATGTGAAGCCAAAGAAGGCGATCGCTTGAGGCTTTCCCTTTATCATGACAGTCCGAAGTCCCCCGTTTGGATCGAGTTTAGCAGCCCAGCAGAATTGACATCGTCCAAAGTCATCTACAAAATTCAACACGTGCAACAATCCAATGACAAGTTTTACATCACCGATGGAAAAGCGACACTGTTCATGACCCACGTTTCTCATCCCAAAGGGACCTTGAGCAAAAAGGTGCCATTGGTGGACAACCTTCGCAGCACCAAAACGAGCCTCGTCCGAATTAACAACCCTCAAGATCAGATGTGTTTAGCCCGTGCCATCGTGGTGGGACGAACGTATGCTGACAAGAGCGACACGGCTGAATGGAAAAGAGCCTGGCAAGCTATTCAAAAACCGAACCGATCCAAACAACGAAGAGAAGCAGAACTCCTGTTACAGCAAGCGGGGTTATCTAAAGACACACCCTGTGGCATTCCTGAAATGCAAAAATTGCAAGGCGTCTTGGCTCCACGCTACACCTTGAAAGTGCACCCTCAAGAAGTGTGTGGACCTCTGTTGTTTCGAGGCAAACATTTCAAAGACGGAAAATACATTCACGTCTATCATCACGGGTCAGCGCACTTTTGTTAGCACTGCCTATTACCAACAACATCTGAAAACGCAAGGTTCAAAGCAGAAAAGTGCTTGCCAGCTCCTGAGATTGTGCCCTACCATACTTTTGTTTGGGGGTGGGGATGGGGAGTAAAAAATTGGGAAAAAGAAAAAAATGTCACAAGAAAACGTTAACAGAGAGATGTCACTACATTTGAAGTTAAATTCAGGATGTGAATGACGCTTATTTGATTGTTTATGCTTCATCTAAATAAGTCCAGACAAACATGAAAAATGTTTGTGCCAATCTACCTACCCAATTTTCTTCCTCAGCGTAGCCAGATTCACAAATATTTTTTATTTGGCCTAACCATGCCACAGAATGGACTGTCTAAGCAGAATAATAATTCACCCCTCAATATCAAGAAAATCTATCATGAGGGTTAGGAAAATAAAAGCAAATGACAAAATGAAGCCAAAACCATAATTCAGATTCTGTATGCTTTTATCTTGACCCCAAGATCAAAGAACAAGCCTGTATGCCATAGAATGAATTGTCTTTGCTTCATAATGACGAAAATCCATTAATGAGTTAAGAAATATATGCAAATGAAAACAACTTGGACAAAAACATTTGCACAAATTTTCTACGACTGTGACCTTGAATCCAAGGTTATAGGGATTAGAGAGCCTGTTGTAGAATGAATTGTCTAGCTTCATAGTGATTCAAACCAATAACCTATCAGATGCTTAAGTAATCTGAGCAAATGAGAGCAAACACGTAATCACTGATTCTCTTTGACTGACCTTGACCCCAAGATAAAAGGGGTGGGTGTGCATCTTGTAGAATTAATTTTCTTGTTATGTTCCCCCGACACATGAAGGGACATGACTGTGTGAGACCTGTTGTTTTGTTCCCTGACACATGGCATAATCAAATGAGGCTTTGTTGATCTTCCATGACATATGAGTGGAAATAATCATATGAAATATGATGATTCATTATATGATGCATGAAGGGACATGATCATGGGAGACTTGATGTTTTGTTGCTCAACACAGGAGGGGACATATTTAAGTGAGACTGTTTTTCTTCTGTGACATGACGTGACATAATCAAATGAGATTGTATGTTTCATTCCGTGACACATGATGGGATATGATCACGGAGGATTTGATATTTTTTCCCCTTACAAATGAGAGGACATGATGATGAGTGACATGATGTTTTTATCCGTTGCAAATGAGACTTGATGTTTTGTTCCTTGACACGACATTCTGAGTGTTAATCACTGACACTGTTACCCTTATGAGGCATAATAATAGAAATTAGTAGTAGTGTTACAACTCATAGCAAAATCAATGTAGATTGGTAGGGAAAGTCAAATGACTAAGAGTCCAGTTACGATTTTTCATAGTTGAATACAAAGGATTATTGGTTTGTCATATTTTTAAACTGTTCGGTTTTTGGGACAAAATCTACGAAGATTAAAATGTGAAAATAAGAGTTAATATAGCCTTATAATCCAAGTGTAAGCATGAACCCCAACCTCAACCCTACTCATGAAATTAGGACTATTTGTCACACACACATACATACATGTATGTATATATATATATATATATATATATATATATATATATATATATATATATATATAAGCATAATTATTACTAATATTAGTGGCAATAAAACGTAATCTGAGTATAATAAATGTAACATATATGCCCTAATTACAGTACATTTTTTGGTACTAGCCTGGATCTGCAGTTCGTTAAAATTCTTGTCACAAACTCCATGTGACTCAGAACCAGAATACAAACAAAAAACATACTGACAAATTATTTATATGAAATTCACACGTCAACTTTTCTCTGAAGAATCATAAAGTCCAGAAATTCTGCAATGTGCATGATGATGTGCTGAATAACACCACTCTCATATTATTTTAATTTGTAAAGTGACATTGATTTGTCCTTTTTCTGATCTGACATGCTTTGAAGATTAAATAGATCCCTCTCCTCCAACATCTGCAATCAAACCCTTTTCAAATAACATCTGGTACCATTTTTTGAAAAGTAGAGACAGGTCTCCTCCCTGAACATGTTACAATATATAATGAATCTGTGGGACAAGTTTTCAAATCGAAGCTGTTCTTTTAGAAATGTGTCATATACAGATGCTATAAATAGAAAAAAGGAGAGTACATGTATATCTATGGTGGACAAATATACTCTTAAAGTTTTGTATGCAGCAGTATAATTTCTTTTAGAATATTCAAAAGTTTATATCATATGTGGGATTAAAGAGATGATAATGCAATGACAAAAGAAATTTTTTTTTTTTTAAATGTACCTAAAAAAGCATAATCCATACACAGGTGAGCATAAGATGTAATAAGGTGAAAAATAGCGTATTGATTACGCCAAAAGTGCAATCTGAGATATCATTATTTTGTCAATTTTGTGCAACTCTTTTTACTTGAACATATATATTTTTCTTGATTTTCTTGAAAATAGTAAATTATCAGAAAAATATGAACAGAAAAGAAACCTTACATTCAAAGATTGTTCCTGTAAAATGAAGACATATGGTTTGAAAATGGTGCCTTTCATAGAGTTCATCAAAACTAATGCTACAATTTTGATGAATGGTTTTGATGTCTTTTAATATCATCTAATGGTTAGCAGAAAGTCAAGGATTGAGGTTAAGAGCCATTTATTTCAAAATTCACAACAGATAACATCAATAATAATGCATTTAACCAGTTCAGTTGAAATAACACAACATATTTCTTAAAAAAATTGCATATTCACTTTACTATAAACATGTTTAACAGATTACAATCATTTAGTACATGACAATTTCTAGTTATATAAAAATGAAACAACTTCTGTATGGCCTATTTATGATTTTCCTTCAAAATAATAGTATGTGATTTGGATTTTTAACGTAGCATTAACAGTTTTTCAGTCATATCGCTACGATGTCTGCAGCGTGGCAGTTTATAGTCTAGCACTGGGGCATCATGGCGTAGACATGTAGCATGATGTCCCACCCAGTCACTTTATCCTGACACCAGTCTGACCAGTCCTAACACTAACCTCTTAATGCTGAGCACCTAGCGAGGCAGCTGTTAGTACCATTTTTATAAGTCTTTGGTATGACTCAGCCAAGGTTCGGACCCACGACATCCCGCATTCGGAGCCGGATGCTCTACCCACTAGTCCACCGAAACGGCCAATATAATAGTAACAATGATCATAGTTTAATTAGTGAAAGGTTTCTCATGAAATGAGAACCACATTATGTCAATAATTTCCATGATTTTGCATTTAAAAGTCTTCGTATATTTATTTTCAACCCAGTAAATTTCTTTTGCTTCAAAAGCTGATCAATTTTCTCATGTGGTCAAAAGCTGATAAACTGTCCAATAATCAAAAACTGATAAATTGTCCGATAGTCAAAAGCCGAGAAACTGTCCGATAGTCAAAAACTGATAAACTGTCCCATAGTCAAAAACTGATAAGTTGTCCCCTAGTCAATTCTGATAAACTGTCAGATAGTCAAAAACTGATAAAATGTCCCATAGCCAAAGCTGAAAAACTGTCCCATAGTCAAACCCTGATATACTGTTCCATAGTCATAAAGCTGATAAACTGTCCCATAGTCAAAAGCTGATAAACTGTCCTATAGTCAAAGCTGAAAAACTGTCCCATAGTCAAAAGCTGATAAACTGTCCCATAGTCAAAGCTGAAAAACTGTCCCATAGTAAAAAATTGATAAACTGTCCTATAGTCAAGCTGATAAACTGTCCCACAGTAAAATGCTAAATTACTGTTCCATATTCAAAAACTTATAAATTGTCCCATAGTCAAAGCTGACAAACTGTCCCATAGTATAAAACTGATAAATTGTCCTTGAGTCAAAAACTGATAAATTGTTCCATAGTCAAAAACTGACAAACTGTCCCATTGTCAAAACCTGATACACCATCCCATAGTCAAAACCTCTTGAATCATCCATAAAATCTGACTGTATTGCCCTGATGTTCAAACATGTAAATCCTTGAATTGAAAATCCAGTTTTTCTTTGGGAGGATTTTTAGTCACCTGTGATGACTGTTATCAACCCAGTAACATTCACTGCTGGTCCTCGACGCGGTTAGGTGGCGTAATTAAATCTTTATTATATCAATAATAACGCTAACCATGGAATCTCGCACAGCTAAACTAGCTCGACAGTGACTGGATGCAATTAAAACATATCTTCCAGTCCGTGCTTCTGTCAAGCAACAACTACAAGAGCGTCAGGAGTCTCAGGTGGAATTACCAGAAGGTGCAGAGCAGTTATTTAAACCAATTGACGAACCAACAAAGAAAACTCTTACAGCAACTGAGGCAGCTAAAAAGGCTCTTGAGACATTGCCCGTTGATATTGTTGGCCGTCTTCGAGCAACTAGACCACCACCCCGGCAACCTCCTCAACCACAACCTGAAGTTCAACCACAAGCTGAAAATGAGCTACAACCTCCGCCAAAAGCTAAACGAAGATAATAGATAAATTTACGTCTGAAGATATTGCCGCTATCACGGACCGAAACCAATTACTTGATATTGCCGCGTTTGGATATCGTAATAGAGATATGTATGTAAAATCCGAATGTGTTAGAACTCTAAAATATGCCGACTGGGTTGAGGATGTATATCGCTTCGCCGCTAATATTCCGCAGATCAGATATGAGGGAGATGTTAATCAGTTTAACATTATTAACCAGACATTAAATGATTATACTAAACGAGCAAACCAAGAAAGGAAACGAAAAGAAGAAAAAATGGAATTGCAACTTGAAGAAACTAAACAAAAAAAGGAAATCACTCTCAACAACAAGTAAGAAAAAAGCAGACGAAACAACAAGTATGGAAAGAGAAAAATGGTATGATACAGATTCCGGCCCCGGTGCCACTGGAAGTGGTATTGCCACTCAAGGAAGTGGCCTTGATAAACTTTGCCCCAATAACGTCCTTACCTATGTTGATAGACTAGAAATTCTGATTGGCGGAAGACGAGCCGGCAATAATTCCCCAGAAATCATTAATGAAGCAGCTGCTAATTGTCAGAGATTATTAACAGGAGGTATCGTGGATATTAATGTTAATCGGTCCCTCATTGATGAAATCGTTGATGAAAACCGTAGTGATTGATGTAATTAGATCAGTGACATAGAAATAAGATGATCATACATAATGCTCAACGTGGATCTGTAATGGTCAGGGTGATCAATTCGCGATTACCAACATATAAAGCGATCTACGGTGATGGACTCGTTGATGTTGTTCAGGGTCTATTCAGAAGGATAGCCCCAAAAGCAATACCGATTGCAAAACAACTGGGAATGAAAGCTATTGACGTTGTTCGTGATAAAGGTATTGGTACTGTTGGTGATGTTGCTAGTAAAGCATTTTCAGCAATCAATGTTAGACTAGCACGATTAATATGCAGATCGCCAGCGGTCTGACCTCAGCCAGTAAAACTGGCAAGCACAGAAGTTATGACAGCAGGTGTCAGTAAAATAATAAATCAAGTTGCAAATCAAAAACTAGCAAAGTTGGCTGGTGTACCCTTCTCAGAAAAAGAAAAACAAAAATAATATAACTGCTAATCTAATAGCAGGAAGTAGTCTTCGTGTTAGATGATAGCAAAGTATAATAATGTTCAAACGTGTATGATCCAGCATTTGACATGGATGCGCCAGTTCTCATGGATGAATCTGTGCGCAATTATCAATATTATTTTTATGACGCACGTGTACCTAACGCCTAACGCACGAGGAAGAATGAGTTGCAAGTTCAGGATACAAGTAGATATTTCTGCCCGCTGAGGCATTCATTGAGATCGAAGGTAGACTTTTGAAAGCAGACGATACAGCGTACGGAATTGGTGATCAATTTGGTTTTGTTAATAATGGCGTCATGGCGTTATTTAACAGTGCCACGTATAGCATCGACGGAAGAAATATTGAATCATGCCTGGAAAAAGTCGACGTTGCCACGACGATACTTGGCCTTGCAAGATACAGCGATGATTATTCGAGGTCAGCTGGTCCATCAATGATGTTTGCAAAGGATACCACTGATCAACCCGAAAGCAGCAACATAAGACTGAATGCAGCTGGAACTGAAGTTGCATTTTTGAATAAAAATTTCAACTTGGGATTCGCATCACGTCGATCAATGTTAAACGAAAATAAAGAATTTTCATGTGTGATTCCGCTATCAGATATATTTGGATTCTGCAGACATGTTAGAAAAGTTATATTTGGCGCTGAACACACCGTGGTACTTGTTAGAAAAGCCACCGACAATGATGCAATATGGCGTGCTGCTGCCGTTGATGAACGTAAAGTAGTACTTACAAAATTTTTGTTGTGGATGCCAATAATGACTCCATCGCTGAATGAAGACAACGGTTGCTCTCTTTTAGGATCAAGATGGTAAATCAACATTATCATGGTTGACGATGACCACAGACAGTATTCAAAGCAATGTTGCTGGGTTATTCACATGGCAGATAGCATCACAACAGGGGATGTCAACACCACGACATATATTGATCGCATTTCAGGAAAATGCCAGAGAAGATTCGCAAGAACGAAATCCAATGGTGTTTGACACGCTTAGGGTCAGTGAAGTTTCTCTGAGGATAAATGGACATTAAAACCAGTTGAGGACATAATACTGAATTTTGAGAATAATTATGTTGCACGTCTTTACATCGGTTGATGACATTCATGGGGTTTGATCAGAATGTGGATTCTGGTTTGCAGATATCTCAGCGGGATTTCACAACATTATATCCGATTTATTATTTTTCACTGGAACACTTGGATTTGTTCAGACAATCAGTCGTTGACATACACTTTCGAGCTCATGTAGCACAACTGCCCGCTGGTGGTTATAGAGCAATCGTTGTTATACTCTCAGACAAAACAATGCTGCTTGAAGGTATTGGTGGACGAATGAGAGTTATTGATGCCTCAGTGGAAAACATGTAATTGATTGCACGATTAGTAATTAAATCACCCATGATATTATAATGTCATATCATCACGTTAATGTTACTCTAACTCCTGGTCATATTAAAAAGCTACAATAAGCATTAAAAAAAGAATTCTCGAATAAAAATATAGTTAAAATCAGCAGCGTTGCAGGTCCAAATAAACTATCACTGACAGAACGTCAACTCAGGCACTCCAATGACGCCAAATGATCAGCGACTGGTGTACGACTCGATCTTTCCGCGGGTGCCATTAAAGACATTGCCAAGAGGGGTAGTATATTTCCACTTCTTCCAGCTATACTAGCGTTGATAGCCGCTGTAGCTCCAGCTGTTGCGAAAGCAGCTGCATTTGGTGCTGTTGGAACTGCTGCTGGGATGGCACTAAAGAAATCAACAGGTCACGGAATAAAGACTTCCAAAATAAAGAGTGGGGTCTAAGGCTGACAGGAACTCCCCATTCGTGGTACGGTCGAGGCCTGAGACTGCCGGGGACACTTCGCTAAACATGCTTCCCATGCCCAATTTTAAATTACTTGATGCTGCCAGGAAATTAAACATCAAAAACTTTAGAGGTGCTATATGCGTGATCAATTATCATAACAACCAAACAATGTTGAAACCGTTATCATTAATCTCGATGGAAGTTCTGGTTCAGGTACTCATTGGGTTGCATACGTGATTGATCTACGTGGAGTTGTTTATTTTGATTCGTATGGTCTGGCAGCACCGAAGCAATTTATTTTTTAAATATGTCGGCGGACTTCAAAACACTCCCGTCTGGTATTCAACATTACCAACACAGACAATAAATGATTCGCCAATATGTAGCCGTGCAGTACTGGCTGTGCTCGAGGCTGTGTCAAGGTCCATAACACCGCCTCATAAAGTCGTGCACGAGTATACATCGTCGTCCAACGTTTTAAACAGGTCTTAGTAAATATACAATGGTAGATATTTAGGGAGGAACTGCACGAGGCAAGCCCCAAGGTGACTTATCCAAATATGCAACCCATGACTAGGTCAAGGATGAGTTCTCTAATCTCTTGATGTGGACCAAAATGAAGTTGTTGTTTTTGAGGGTAAACAAGGACGGTTAAAGACGAAAAATATCCCGTTGACAGATATTATTCTGCGAGTTCCAGATGCGACCGAAGATAACTTAGTGGTGTTTCCTAAAAATTGTAAAATTAAAAACTCGGAGGAATCAATTCTAACACTCATGGGAGAGATTACTGGATGAATCAGAAGAATTGGAGATATTATGTATGGCGATTTCAACATGAGCTGAAATACAGTTATCAGTGTGAGAGAACCAGAATCAAACGATGAAGCTGCAACGAAGAAATACGTCGACAACAGCAACATTCCGATGATGATATCGTTAATGACAATCGATGATGGAATCTGAATATGCTAATCATGTAACCGCGTTTGCAAACTTTCGTAGAAACACAAATAGAACCATTAATGAATCTTTTGGAAATTCAGCAGTCATCGACATTAAACTCTCTGACATCAAAAAGATTACCGATGGTATAGTACATACAGTAGCGTCTGGATCAGCATTATAGACACCACTCAATAAACCCATCAAACATCGCGCTGATACGCATGCAGTAAAACAATAAAAATACCGAAGACGTATCGTTGTTACTGACATAATTGTATATTCGGTGTCCGCGGTAGTCGCTGCAACAGTAAGAGTCATCGGCGCATTATCGGCCACATAAATAATAGCACCAATAATAGGAATTGGTGTTTCAGTTGTAACCGGTGTTGCTGGTATTCTTAATGTTATTGCAAAATAAAATATCCACGTGTGCGGCTAATAAATTACACGAATATACAACGTTACTATCAGCGGCAACACGCGCACACGCCAAATTATCATCGTTGATATCATCAGGTCTCAATGATGGAGCAATATCAGATCAGGAATTCGAAGAAATGATTAAGATTTACTATGAAGCAACTGGAAATCTAAACCCCGTTGTCTCCGACAAGGATACTGTCAAGGTCTAAAGACAAAAACAAAGACAGGGATTTTGATCTCCCTTGATTTAAATCAAGGGGTAAATAATAATCTCACAAAATCAAACACTGCGATCGCTAGAACAAATCGTCGCTAATACAACTCCACCAACAACCACGATGATATTAGCGAGCTCAACCAAGCCTGAGTTTGACGTTATCTTTCCAACGGCGATTCCAGCCAAAGAAATAGCACTAGCACAATTGCGAGTGTATCATAGCTGGCCAAATATTAGATCAAAGTCATTCGGCGGGTTGCAAGCAAATAATTCATTGGTATTTGCGTATAAAAATAAACCTGATGGAACCTCCGACTGACAAGTTGTGGGTATACCTACGGGCAGTTATCAAATCAAACAGATCAATGATGAGTTTCAGCTCAGAATTAAATCTGTCACAGGAAAAGAATCAAAGATCGCTATCACGGTTCATGAGCCAACGTTATCAGCCGTATTAAAAACACCAACGCCTGACTACAGCGTTGATATATATCAGTCTTCGGTCGGAACTGTGTTAGGATGGCCAGAGATATCACCTGTTCATCAAGGACCACCAAAACCTCAACGATCTGATTTTATCACAGACAATCGCGCGTATTGGAAAGATAATCCAGATTATAAGAATTCTCAGCTGTGGATAGCAAAAAAGCTGCCTCCAGCAGTGGTGAATTAATTGTTGTTGGAATTGGAACCGATCTGGACGAAACTGTCCCTTTGAAGTTGGATGGAAATATACCACCTTCGATTTGCATACCGGAGATGATATCAAATTATTATTTGATGAAATAAATCGCGAACACAAACGAATGAGCGACAAACTATGCCAGTCATTCACCCGGTAGATAAACGAGTACCACCCACCCACCCCGCAATAGTGATTATCTGAGGGGGGCAATTATCAAGCAAATAGAGCATCTGAACCCTGTTGTATTGGACCTTGGGACTGCTCATCAAAGTTTTATGCGGGCGGTGACTGAATCCAGCGGTGAAGTTATTATGGTGTCAATAGACAATCACATAAACAATTATTCCTCAACAAATATTCGACTGCAACAACTCAGTTGTCACAGGCAGATTTGCCAAAATTTAAACTTCCCGGATTTAACGTCGACGAGCTGAATAAAAACGTCAACGATATTATTGATGAATACTATTCCAAAATCGTCGCCGCATAGGGAAAATATCCTCGTCTCCGAATATTTTAACCCGCAACAATTATCCAGACGGTGGTGGTCGTCATATTTCACCAGGTATTGTCGCGATCACATAAACGATAGCAGTCAATCTGGTGTGTGATGTGATCCATGGTAGCTATCAAGTAGATCTTGAAAAATCCAGTCAGGCACAGCAGAGATATATTTATGCATATTTACTACTCAAGCCCCACCTGGATTTTTGATTGTGTTAGAACCTGTTAATCCGGTTTATCTACAATGTCATAATCCGCTGCTGTCACGGATGCATTTCAAACTTACTGCCACCTTCTCGATTTGCGAGATGAATCCCTCACAATAAGTTTGTATGTGAGATCCTAACACAGTGAACGACAAAGTCAGCGAGTAAAAATGTTTTTATAATAAATATATGTTTCTGAGTCTGTTGGTGGTTATGTCAAACATGAAAACATAATTATTTATGTGGTATTATATAATATACCAACACACGAGAGTTTTTGTATACAACAAAGAGGTACTCGGAAATGCCGTCAAAACAATCTTGACACTTCCTCATACAGAAAAGTTTAGTGTTAATATTGTTACGTGTCTAGGCTGGTACAAAAAGCAACAAGAAAAGAGTGAAGACAACAAGCTTTATAAAATTTAACAAATAATTTATTTCCCTATAAAAACATGGCAAAAAAGAGAAAAAGGACTTACGGTTTACGAATCAAATCCAAGAGTAATCCAAGAATTAAAAAATAGAAGTCCTATCAATGAAAAGTCGTAAATGAATCACAGTTCAAATCCCGATGAAATTCAAGATGGAAGACGATCAAATCTTCGATAGTCAGCGTTGTACTGATGTGTCAACAGTTTTTTGTTGAATCATAGAAAATAATATTCCAGTTTGGATGTCCGAATAATTTTCATTAATGTCTTAGTCAAAGAATTCTGTATGAGCACTAGTATTTTCCAGGGAAAGAATCACTAATTCCATAAAATAAAAACTTAACTCAAACTGGTCACAACAAAATACCTTTAAGTGTCAAAGGTATAAAGCCCAACTGGCTACTTCTTATGAACAAAAGAGTTATACAGTAAGTTAAGACGCAAAACAGATTCCCGTATGCTGGTCACGTGATCACCTTTCTAGAACAACGTAGAAGTTTTTTTTTTACATGCCTAACATCACGTATTCAGTATAGCTTTAACTGAAATCAAAGATTTTTACTCTGGGAAAATTTTTTAAAAAAGTTGTTTACCAAAAACACTTACTAGTTCTGAATCAAGGTCAGCAACTAGATACAATGTTTCTACTACTGGTTGTTTATCAGGTCAAACAAAACTGAACTGAATTTCTAAAAAGGAAATGTCAAATCCAGTAGACAAAGTTATCATTACAATAACATGTAATGGAATAAAATAAATTTTTTTTTTTAAAACTAACAAACAAATTAAATTACATATACATAACAATATAATTGATGATTATGGCGATGAAAAGATTTTGTTAATGCAGGAACAGTTATATGATCTGCAAAGAGAACATATTATTACAGCTGTATGCGATAAAGATCAATTCTGAATTACGCACATTCTTGACTTAAACGGTCCAAGTTACAAAAAATACTTTAGGGGTTGTCCGAAAATTAAAACTACCCAAGTTTCCGACAAAAAAAATAAAAATTTCAAACACCCCAGCGGCATACGCTGCCGACAATAGTAAAAACGCGCGCTATTAATATTCTGTCACAGCTTTCACTTTGTTTACAATCCGTTATAACTTTTACTTTCACTTTCACAATTCAATTGTTTGTAATCCGATTGTTTACAATCACACATAAATATTTTCAACTGTCGCACACGCACACTCACATTCATTTTTGGTTCTTATTCGCGTGACAATTCTGATCTAATTTTCTCAATCGCGTGTGCGAGTGGAACGAATTCCCAGACGTTTTTATCGCCGACGTGGGCTAGCGACTGTATCAATGCCTGCTGGATTAATTTAATAAACCTGTATTCGGCTGTGTATTTCCCTTCAGCTTTTAGTTCTTGCAGCTCTTCAAAATTATTTATGATTTTTTTTTTTTCAGGATCAAGGTGATCAGAAATTTGTATATCATCATCATGTAATTTTTGAATTGCAGAAATAATCGAATTAATATTTTCGTGATTCATTATATAATAAATATCTGTTAAAATAAAATAAAATTTGCATTCCTAATTTTTGAGGAATGCATGGACGGCACAACACATATTCTTTACAGTATTATATACATACTTAATTCTAACGGACGGCACAACACACAATCCTAATTCTATCTTAACTTGTATGGACGGCACAGTTTATAATCTTAACTATAGTAGCATATTTACAGAATTAAGCTATTTACAGCATTATATACAAATTCAAACTTACACCACCACCAGGGGGCTCTTCTCTACGATCAACAGATTTATTGAAATTTTTTTTGCAATCCCCCCCCCAAAAAAAATCAACCCCGGAAGAGTGCAAAATAGCAACCCACCATGTTGCTGACATGGTGGAGAGGTGTACATGAATTTTCAGTCATCATTATATTTTTCTGTTGAATTTAGAGCTTTAGGCGCAGAGCCCCAATTATTATATGTTTCAGAAATTATTATAAAGTTATCAAAACCTGGAAATCCAAAAATAGCTCATACAAGAGGCGTGGCTTATTTGTATCCTTGTCTGTTTTTCTCTTTTCCCTGACAAAGTCGGGGGTTGGGGATGGCAAGGAACCTGACGTCAGAAAAACAAGGATAATGTTTTTTTTTTAAAAAACCCACAAAAAACAACCAAATAAAATATTTTTCATTTATAAGTGGAAGAAGTTATAAAATACAAGCGAGGTTACTGTTTAATCTCTCTACAAGTGGAGGAAGCTTAACTTGACAGTTATTTCCCTTCACTGAATTTCAAGAGCATTTTCCTGTTCTACTTCATCGTAAAATTCTGCAGTGAGATACCTAAATATTATGCTTTGTTTGTATTTCTTTGAAAATGCTGAATTAGGTTATATTAGCTGCGACATATTATACCGAAGATGAGAAAATGCAGAAATATTTGGAAGCTGCATGTATCGATTGAAATTCTATTTCTTCGCCTGTCTCTACATTCACAGATCTAACAGGTCAAGGAAATTTATATTTTCCAGTATTTCCACATTTACAATTCTGACTGTGTGGTAGCCTGAAGATTATTCAAAGAATTGTCAAGTTTTCGGCCGTCAATGTGATCAATCACAAGACCTTTTTCGATCAGACCATAAAAGTACTCATACACAAATCTGTGACAGATTTTTTCCCCAGCACTGAACATTACATAACCAGCATTACTGACAAAACTGACTGGTCTTTGTCGTCGACATTTCCTAATTACACCAGCACGAGATGCCTCATAATTCTTGATGATGAGATGTTTCACAAATTCATCAGCGTTATTTTCTTGCTCCATCTATATAGCAAATATTATTTGTCGAAATTATTATTTAATTACTAGAATTCTACTATGATTGTGAAAATTTAGCGAGATAATCCTCAGCGGTTTTTATAGGAGATTCAACGTTGACGCTGACGCCGTTGACGTTAATGACGTTATTTTTTTCTCATAATACAGTTTCAAAGCTCTGTATTTTTGGCCTCCACATTTTACACACAACAGCACTTTTCCCCAGACTCCTTTGTTACATTTCAAACACAATTTTGGTCCTAGACTCCCTTGTCGCACACTCTGTAGGTGGTATGCACAGAAATCCTCTACACAAGCCTTATTACAATATTACAAGCAGTTGTAAATCGAATCATCAACCATTTGCAATTATTCTTTGCTTGAAGCATTATATATATTTAAATTAAAGTTTAATTTAAATATATATTTGCCTTAATTATATGATGGAAGAATTTACAAGTTTATCTTCAATCAAACACTCTCAAAGAAGAATTGATCCCAACAGAATAATAACCCTGGAATTGCAGAGGTGAGCTCTGGTTGATGTTGATCCTGATTCGACGAATCAGACTCTAATCAATAGTATCCATGAAGCCAAGAAGAATTTCACAACGATGGCATGGTTTACGTGCAGTCAACATTTAGAATTATGCGCGATGATAAAAACTAAATTTATGCTACAATGGATGACCAGCGAGCAAGGACAATCATTAATTATCTTGACGAACAAAGATACATTTTTAGAATAAAATTTATCACTGCCCTACCCCTGACACAGTCAAGGGCAGAAGCCATAACCTGGATTATTCCTGACAAACGTGACCCTGTTCGATTACCTCATGCTGTTTGATTACCTCAAACCATGAATGTTGACTGGTATTGACAAACCAGGTTTCCTGATACCGCAGTTAAGAGTTGCCACAGATTCATTTTATATCAATTAAAAATACACAGAATTATTAAATGAATTACAAAGCGGCACTGATGCACCATGAGGTGAGTGGAGAATTAAAAAAGAAAAATAGTTATTCTGAATCTGCTGATTATAGATCAGAGAAAATATATTATAAAAATAGTCAAATGTCACAACCATCATCAGCACCATCGGTATATGATCCTGTGGCCAGACATAAAACTGTTTATCTCAACGGACCTGGTGGTTCTGGTAAAACAACACATGTGATTGAATTATTTCAGAATCTTGACATGATTGTACCAACTCCGACTCACCTGAGAGATGAAAGAACGAGGTGTCAAACCTCATACTTAGCAGTTTCTTTCGGTGGAAGGGAGATGTATGGACATCTGAACAAATGGGTGAGAAATATATTCCTAAGATCTGGGATGAAATATGTACAGCATCCATTGACATGTTAGAAATTTTTCTTGATTGGTTATTGACTTGAAATACTGTTGTTAGCATGTGTGGTGATCATGGTCAACCACCACCTTTTCTTGGTGAATTGCCACATGACTGGTTAAAAGAATTTGTAGATTATTATGAGGAGATATCTGATGATCATAGAGCTATTGATGAATCGCTAAAAGAGTTCAAAAACCTAATCAGACTGCAGCCAGATAAGATTCAATGTGAGATAATGTGTAAGGTAATTCCAGAGACTGCGATGAGAGATTTTTGGAATTTGTGTAGACATTCTGATTTGCAAGTCGGAAGATAGTTCATGATTCACTTCAACAACAATTATTTCTGTTACATAAAGAAAAGTTTTCAAATCTACCTGTACCATTGTGTTATCGCCTAGCAGATACAAGTAAACAAAATATTGATACTGAAATTCCAGGACGCTTGGTAGAACCAAGGAAACAAAAACTTGTTCTTAATGATATTGTTTTGGTTCCTGTGTATGTTGTTGAGAGCGCATTAACGATGGATAAATCTCCATGGACCTTGGGATATGCAATAATGATTTATTCATCACAGGGATTGACAATTTCAGATACTAATATTTAGATTGTCGATGATCATAACAAATAGTCAAATTTAGTTTATCTAGCGGTGTCTTGAGTCAGAAGAATGTCTCAGCTATGGAGGGTTATCATAGACTGTGCAGTGAATAATAATCAAACTCAAGAAATCAACGACAATATAGTAAGAAAAAAATTAGCTGATTATCAGCGGTAAGACAAAGAAAAAATAAACGCGACTTCGATCTTAATGTTAAGTTTATCATGACACTGGAACAACGACAAAAGAATCATTGTGCTTGACGACAAAATAACCATTGTGCTTGCTGTAACACAGTAATGTTGTGGCAGTATTCTCCTAATGACCCATGACAATTTACTGTGGATAGAATTAATCATAGTCTTGGGCACACACGCGAAAATGTGATGCTGACCTGTCTTGAGTGTAATCGACGTCGAGGAGCAAGATAACAAATCACCCTTCACAAAAGTAAAGGCGGTGGTAATTGGGTATCTTCAGGAGGTACTTGTAATTGTTCACATACAAATCCACATTGAGGAGCAGTTGAATCTAGTTTGTAGATTGCAGGTCTACCTGTAGATGTAATCACGCTGGAAAATTTTTGTGTGGTTACACTCCAGACTGGGTCAGTTACTCTTTCTTTTAGCCCCTTCAAGTTCATCAGGTTCATATATCTCTGGCAGTCATATTACCTAGTACTGGTTGTTTTGAGAAAGAGTCATGTTGCTGCCGCTCATGAGCAGCCACTGTTACATGTTTCTTTGAGATTGCATTGATAGGTTTCATAGAAATTCCACAAGTAATTTCATCATTTAATGCAGCTATCACACTTGGTAGTCTTGCAACCCATTCAAGAGATCTCATGTCCTTCTGAACTTTGTTCAAGTATATTTCCTGCTCATATTGATATCCATATTGCTGAGCAAGTGTTCAATTAAATTGCTCAATGATTGCATGATCACAATGAATTGTGGTATGCCCTCGTCTGATTTTGACGTTATGTTGTTGCATCATTGATGTTACTGCACCAAGAAATTCTTTGCCAGAATCAACCTGTAGCAACTGTGGCCATCACAAGGGTCCTTGTTGATAAATTCATTCAAACGCAGATTCAATGTCAGTTGCTGTCTTTGTTGATAGTGGTTCTGCTTCTTTATATCTACTTGCAACATCCACAAGTCAACGAGTATTTGTATGTGTGTGACCAACTCGATGTGTTTTAATAGTATCATGAGGTAAAAACAAAATATCTGACTGATGAACTTCATTGGGAGTGCTGACATCAAAATGTGCGTAATGAATATTTTTAGGTGGTGGTAGAAAATTTGCCATATTGCCTGTCGTGCTAACCAATCTGCAACAACAGAACGTGCAACACCTGCTACATCAGCAAGTTTACCAATCACTGCTCTACCCCTCCAATATCCTCTTGGGCTATAATAAATCGAGTCCCTTATCATAATAATTAGCCGACTAATTACCGGTCCCTAGCATTAGTTTACCTTCCATCGCAGATCTTATCAAAAAATTAGCAAGCGATTCTCTGAGAGATTTATTTTTACAGATTTTAGAGTGTGAATCAACTTCATGTCTGCAATATGTCATTGTTGCAGATCTGGATTTTTATATGCGACATCATGAATGTGGCACGCTTGAACAATCAAATTTATTGGATACTCTCCAGGTCTTGGTTGATTTTTCTCGTCAAGCTGGATATCAAGTCGGGTTCCAGGATACTTAGCCCATGGAGCCCCTGGTAATTTTCCCAGCAGAGCATCGATATCTCCGCCTGTTTCATGTGAGATAAATTTGTATTTTTTTGTACCACATTTCAGACACTTGCTTTAAGTGCACACTTTTTATTCCTTGTCATTATTGTTGCTAATCCAATGATATCAGTGAATGCTCTGCACTGAACACAAAATAGATTCATATATTATTATATATTTCTACAACATGGATATTATTAATTTCTCAGCAACGCTTGAGCAAGAGCAAATCAAGAATCATCCAGCACTACCAAATTCTATCAGAGCAATTATCGTGAGGCCATCTGGGTCTGGTAAGACACAATTGTTACTTGATTTAATAATGAGATGGCTTAAGTGGGTTAAGTTATATTTGGTAGCTCCATTCGTAGATGATCAGCGATGTTACAAGGTTCTCAAGGATTTTAACGAAAGTGCTAAGTTGATAAATAAAGATGGCAGCGACATTACTGAGTTTATAACTGATATTGACGAAGCTCCATCTGTGGATCATCTCAATGGAACGTTGAATGATCTTGTAGTGTACGAGGATGTGATGTTGGACAAACAATCAAATCCAGCTCGGATATTTTCTCAAGGAAGGCATAAAAACACTGAGGTTATTTATGCTATTTAACGTTATGCACAAATACCTAAAGTTATCAGAGATAACTGCAATTTTCTGGTTGTGTTTAGTGGAGTTAATACACATACGATAAAAAACATCCATCAGACTTGGTGTTACGAAGACATGGATTTAAATAAATTTCGTAATTTATTTTCATAAGCAAAAAAAAATCCATTTGGATTTATTACTATATTGTTGAGTGATCCTCGGTCATGATATCAAATCGGTCTTGATAAGACTTTTGCTTGACAGAATCACGGACTGGAAGATATTTTTTAATTGCATCTAGTCACTGTCGAGCTCGTTTAGCTGTGCGAGATTCCATGGTTAGCGTTATTACTGATATAATAAAAATTTAATTGCGCCACCTAACTGCATCACTGACCAGCAGTGAATGTTACCAGGTTGGTAAACAAGGATGCATAAAAATCTGATACTCAAATGTCAAAAGAAAAAATAACCCAATTAGAGGTCTCGGTTTAGTGTTATTTACGCTGGTGTGTCATTTTCATATGAAGCTTTATTTTCGCGAAATAACCCTTCTAAAAATTGTTGGATTCCCTCCCCTGCTACTCTAACTGCTGCCCACCCAGAACAACTAACTTTAAAGACAGCCTTTAAGGAGACTGTAAGTTTGGATCCCTACCTACAGCTCACCCAGAACTAAGACAGCCTTTAAGGAGATTGTAAGTTTGGATCCCTAACTTCTGCTCACCCAGAACAGATAAGTCAGAATTTACGGTGACTGGTAATTTGGATCCCTAACTGCTGAAAACCCAGAACAACTAAGTCCTTAAGGTGACTGGTAATTTGGATCCCTAACTGCTGAAAACCCAGAACAACAAAGTCCTTAAGGTGACTGGTAATTTGGATCCATAATTGCTGACCACATTATGTACTAAAGCATAGTGTATTTATAATGATTGAAATTTCAGTGAATGCACATATCAGTTTTGGGGGAAGAAGGATGGTTAGGGGTGGGTGGGGTTAAACAACCTCCATTCAAATGTGTAGTAATAACTGTGCAACCTGCCAATTTTTATGACAGTTAGGATTAAGATAATCCCATGGTAAATGAAATTTAATCATTGCTGTGAAAGAACATTAATCATCATCTGTAAGCTAAATGTTTTTAAAATTAAACAGAATTATTTTTATCTGTTTGTCAACTTTGCTGATAGTTTATGTAGTTTCAGGACATCTAAGACAAAAAACAATGTGGAACTGTGTGGAACTGTGAAACAACTGTGTTATATTTTAATTCATGTTATAACAAAGCAAGTTACAGTGAGGTTTCTCTGTATATGAAATTAACAGCTAGTAGATTACCCAATGTTAAGAATATCCTGAGAGTTCCTCAATTCCAACTCCATGCTAGTGATGACCCAGGTCTAAATAAATTAATTAATTTTATACTATAATAAAACATGTGGGGTCAGTTTTATTTGTGTTAGCTTGCATATAAGTATAAAAGATTAAAGGTATAGTAGGTTTTATTTGAATTAATATATAAACAGAAAAGAATTAAAACTTCAGAGCAGGTTTAAATAAATTAATCTTCTTCAATACAATTATAAAACTTGTGGGTTATGTTTTATTTGTGTTAATTTGTATATAAATAGAACAGAAAGGTCCTGAAAACAGGACTTGATAACTTATTCATCTTCAACAGTATGATAAAACTTGTTTTATTTGTGGTAGCCAGTCCATAAACATATATCAATCATCAAAATGGTACAAGTCTGGTTCAATCTAAAAAGGTTTCCTTGACAGTTTGGTATCATTAATTTTGATTTCTTAAACTTCATGGAAGGAATTATTAAGAACAAAATTTTATTGGCTGACACAACTATTGCCAATGGGTATTATAGGCAAATTCTATTGGCCGACACAAATTATATATATATGATCAACTGGTACATAGGACTTCAGTTTATACTCTGAACATCTCTGGCAAGAAGGAAATCTTTCAACACTGTTGGTATTTCTAGAAATGGGATTGCTGTGGTTCTGTATGGAGACAAAAGTGTCCTGATCTCTTGCCGACACAGACGTTTCAGTGTTCGTGGAGAATTCACTTCCATTTCCAACCATGTACGAAACTGTGGCACACGCTCACACAACTCTTGAATTCTAGGCTGTCTCAGAAGGCTTTGTGGTTGGCAGTTGCAGTCAGCTTTTAGCAGAATCATGATAAGACGTATATTTCCCAATTTAACTGCCTTCATCAGAGGGGATCTTCCTGAAAGAAAAAGATAACAGTTTTCGTTAGACATTTTTGTGACCCATTATGAAATGTGCAAATTCACTGAGAAAACTTATACTCTTTTTTCATACTCATGCATTAAAACATCTATTTTCATTTCCCTCTTAAGGACAAAAAGATTTTGGAGAAAATCATCTTATTTTTCTATCATCTTATTTTTCTATTGTGTTCTAAATACTGGATAGCAAAATGACTCCAATTCTTGATTAGGCCTCTTCTGTATTCTAAGTAAGGTGCCCATCAGGTCTAATAGACAAAAAAAAAACAAGAGTCCATCAAAAGGACTGACATCCAATTGGCTGAAATGAATTTCCACAAGCCAAATTTGTTTTGAATGAGGCCAAAAAGGTAATCAATCATAATATCAGTGTATTATGCTCATAAATGTTTATCCCTTTTGGATTAAAAGTGAAAAAAAGAATCATTAGGTGTATATTCCATGACATACTTGTTTTTATTTTATTGCAAGCATGGTGACTATAAACATTATGACATCATCAATTGACAACCAACCACAAACAACAAGACTGAGATAGCAAACAAGTAGGGACATAAAATCCATATTTCCCTGTCATAAAGGTAAAACAACTTGTCAGCAGGGACATAAAAGCCACATTTCCCTGTCATAAAGGTAAAACAACTCATCAGCAGGGACATTACAGACCCATTTCCCTGTCTTATGGGTAAAATAATAAGTCAATATTATCTCATCTAAAAAGGTGACTGATTTTGTATTTCAGGATCAACACTACTGGGCACTTCAGGTGAAAGAGTCACCCTAACCCTGTGCCTGTCATTTTAGCTAGATGCACATAAAAAGAGAAGAGCATTTCACCTTTTCTAAAGTTAACATCTTCAATCATGTTCTTGTATTGCTACTGCAGGATTTTGTATTCTGAGTACAATATCAGCTCCTGTTAAAAAATAAAACAATATTTTCATTCTTCTGATCCACTTCTATGTAAATGTAATGATTATTTATGTCTATGAGATTCCTGATGAAAATTCACATATGAAGCTTCAAGAAGCGAAATTCCATATCTCAGAGAAGCATAAGCTGAATAAATCATTATTATATAGAGGCTTACAGGTTCATGGAGGTTTATAGGCTGATTGTTATTATTCTGTTGAGATTAATAGGCTGATTGCTATTACTCTGTGGAGGTTTACATGCTGACGTCTACCATTCCATGGAGGTTTACAGGCTGACTGCTATCATTCTGTGGAGGTTTACAGACTGAAAACTATTATTCTGTTGAGGTTTACAGGCTGAATGATATTTGTAGAGGTTTACTGGCTGACTGCTATTATTCTGTAAAGGTTCACTGGCTGACTGCTATTATTCTGTAGAGGTTTACAGGATCATTAATAGTAAACGCAAACAAGTTTATGGAATAGTTCATCCCATCAAAGTGAAAGAGAAGGTGTTTACCTCAATATCTGCAACCTGTTTTTAATAGTTGCCTTTTATCAAGGTTACCAAATTTGTGAAAAGTCACAAAACAAATTTGTTCCAGCAAACCAAGGAAAAATTGAATATTTTCATAAAGTTTAATATTTATTTTGTTGTTCTACTATTAGCTCAATTGTTAGGTAAAATCACAGTTTTAAGCAACAGTTTAAACATTCTAATTTTTACTAATCTACACACCTCTCCCTAATTGTACCAAAGCTGTGCCCAGTTCTGGTAGAAGAGAGAAGTCACTTCATCCCAAAATGTTAGTCCTTGGTATTTCTTTCTATTTCTCCTCTGACTTCAGAGACAAACATAATCCAGATACATTTCGGGCTCCATATTTGAAGAAAATTGTGCCATTAAAAGAATTCAAGGATTTTTATATGATTTTCTGAACTTTATCTAAAATCAGTGGTCCAAGGTTGACATTGCTGGGGTGGGAGTGGGATCTGCTACATGGGCAACAGCTGATTCTCCATTCCACCCTGCCCATGCTTCATAGCTCCACTGAAGAGGACACTCCAGTGTCGTCATAAGGCGTCGGCACAACACGGGAAGCAGCAGTTTACCGGTTATAAGCCATAGCTCGATTGGCATAGAGCTTGGCGCCAGGGGTTGCTTCCGACGGTGGGAGATTAAACCATGTCTCATTGGGCAGCTACTGCCTGCTCAAGCGGGACAGCCCCAAGTCAGTAAGGTGCTGTCCCGCTATGGCCTGCCTGCTTCTCTGGGTGCGTGGAGCTTAGAGAACCATCTCGACAAGCGGGCCACAAACTCCGTACCAGGCAAGACTCAAAAAGAAGAAACAAGAAGACTCCAGCTCTTCGTTTCACAAGCTGGAACGTCAGGACCATGTGTCCTGGACTCACTGCTGATTTGCAGCAGATTGACGATGCACAGAAGACTGAAGTCATTTACAGGGAACTCTCCTGACTGAACATCGACATTGCCTGCCTTCAGGAGACCCGACTGGCCGACAGCGGCACCATCAGGGAAGCAAACTACACCTTCTTTTGGGAAGGGAAGTCCTCGGACTAACCTAGGCAGCATGGTGTCAGCTTTGCTGTAAAGAACATGCTCGTCGCCTCTATTGAGCCTCTATCATCAGACACTGAGAGGATCCTTGCCCTCCGGCTGTCAACATCCTCAGGCCCAGCCAACATCTTCAGCATGTACACCCAACCCTCTGCTCCACCCCAGAAAAGAAAGACCAGTTCTACGAGGCAACGGATCAAGCAATCTCCAGTATGCCCAGCACTGAAGGCCTCTACCTTCTAAAAGACTTCAATGCTAGAGTGGGAGCTGACCACGAGGTCTGGCCCACCTGTCTCGGCTCTCACAGAAGGGGCAAGATCGATGAGAATGGTCAGCGACTGCTGGAGATGTGCTGCTCCCACAACCTATATGTGACTAACACCTTCTTCAAATGCAAGGAGATCCACCAGGTGTCATGGAGACACCCACATTCCTGCCACTGGCACCAGCTAGACCACATCATCACCAGGAGTGCGGACATGGCCAGTGTCCTCCTCACTCGCAGCTACCAGTGCCGACTGTGACACGGAACACTCCCTCATGGCCAGCAAGGTACGAACAGTACCCAAGAAGCTGCACCATGCCAAGAAGAAGGGTCACCCACGCATCAACACCTGCTGTGCAAGCAACCCAGAGAAGACACAGCAGTTCATCAGCAAGCTGCAGGAGGCTCTCACCAAAAAGACACCTGATGACACCATCAACTCCAAGCAGTCCCACCTCCGAGATGCTGTGTGTAATTCAGCCATCACTGCCTATGGGAAGAAGGAGCACAAAAATGCCGACTGGTACGAGGCCAACTGGAAGGAGATGGAACCTGTGACTGAGGCGAACAGGAAAGCCCTCCTGGTTTACAAGGCTGCACCTAGCCCTAGTACACTACAAGCCCTCAGGACTGCCAGGAACATCGTCCAGCAGACCGCCTGCCACTGCACCAAGACCTAATGGCTGAACCATCTTCACCAGTATACAGGCAGCTGCCGACACCGGGGATGCAAGAGGCATGTACGAGGGTATCAAGAAAGCGATAGGCACTCCTCTTCCAAGACTGCCCTCCTCAAGTCCAAGACGGGCGAAGTCATCACAGACCAGGGGAAACAGCTGCAGGGCTGGGTTGAGCACTGTCTCGAGCTGTATGCAACCCAAAACGTTGTCACCAACACCGCCCTCGACACCATCCCAGACCTGCCAGTCATGGAGGAACTAGACACACTACCCACCCTGGAAGAGCTCAGAAAAACCATCAACTGCCTCGCTTGTGGGAAGGCCCCTGGGAGCGACGGCATCCAACCTGAAGTCCTAAAAAGCAGGAAACCAGCACTACTCCAGCCCCTGCATGAACTCCTCTGCCTCTGCTAGGAACAGGAACACATCCCCCAGGACATGTGAGATGCCAACATCGTTACTTTGTACAAGAACAAAGGAGACTGTAGTGACTGCAACAACTACAGGGGCATCTCCCTCCTCAGCATCGTCGGAAAGGCTTTCACTAATGTCACCCTGGTGCACTTGCAGACCCTAGCCTCCCGTGTCTACCCAGAGTCCCAGTGTGGCTTCCGAGCCAGCTGGTCAACTGTAAACATGATCTTCTCACTACGCCAGCTGCAGGAGAAGTGTCGTGAGCAGCAGATGCCCCTCTACATCGCCTTCATAGACCTGATGAAGGCATTTGACCTGGTCAGCTGGAGCGGATTCTTCAGGCTTCTGCAGAAGATCGGATGCACCCCCACGACTGCTTGCTGTCGTCATGTCGTTCCACGAGAACATGCATAGCACAGTGTGCTTCAACGGTACAACATCAGAGGCCTTCCCAATCAGCAGTGGAGTGATGCAAGGCTGCTTCCTTGCGCTGACGCTCTTTGCCATCTTCTTCTCTATGCTCCTCCAGTACACCTTCAAGGACTGCAGCAAGGAAGTGTACATCCACACCAGGGCTGATGCAAGCTGATCAACATCGCCCGTCTCCATGCTAAGAATAAAGTCACAGAGATTCTCATCCGTGAATTGCTCTTCGCTGACGATGTAGCCTTGACATCACACACGGAAGATGGACTGCAGCAGCTGGAATGTTGCCTCTCCCACGACTGCAAGGAGTTTGAACTGAACATCAGTCTGAAGAAGATGAACGTCATGGCGCAGGACACAGACTCCCCTCCCACCATCACCATCAATGGGTACAATCTGGAAGTTGTTGAGAACTTCACATACCTCGGGTCCACCATCTCCAGTTCACTCTCCATTGATGCTGAGGTGAATGGCAGGATTACCAAGGCATCAGCAGTTATGGCCAGACTGAACCAGACGGTCTGGAACAACCCCAACCTCACTGAGAAGACCAAACTGCATGTCTACCAGGCCTCCATTGCTCTGCACACTCCTCTACAGTAGCGAGGCATGGACTAACTATGCAAGCCACAAGAGGAAACTCAACATCTTCCACCTGAGATGCCAACACCTTCTCCAAATGCAAGGAGATCCACCAGGTGTCATGGAGACACCCACATTCCTGCCACTGGCACCAGCTAGACCACATCATCACCAGGAGTGCGGACATGGCCAGTGTCCTCCTCACTCGCAGCTACCAGTGCCGACTGTGACACGGAACACTCCTTCATGGCCAGCAAGGTGCGAATAGTACCCAAGAAGCTGCACCATGCCAAGAAGAAGGGTCGCCCACGCATCAACACCTGCTGTGCAAGCAACCCAGAGAAGACACAGCGGTTCATCAGCAAGCTGCAGGAGGCTCTCAACAAAGAGACACCTGATGACACCATCAACTCCAAGCGGTCCCACCTCCGAGACGCTGTATGTAATTCAGCTATCACTGCCTATGGGAAGAAGGAGCACAAAAATGCCGACTGGTATGAGGCCAACTGGGAGGAGATGGAGCCCATGACTGAGGTGAACTGGAAAGCCCTCCTGGCTTACAAAGCTGCACCTAGCCCTAGTACACTACAAGCCCTCAGGACTGCCAGGAACAACGTCCAGCAGACCACCTGCCACTGCACCAAGACCTAATGGCTGAACCATCTTCACCAGTATACAGACAGCTGCCTACACCGGGGATGCAAGAGGCATGTACGAGGGTATCAAGAAAGTGATAGGCACCCCATTTCCAAGACTGCCCTCCTCAAGTCCAAGACGGGTGAAGTCATCACAGACCAGGGGAAACAGCTGCAGGGCTGGGTTGAGCACTGTCTCGAGCTGTATGCAACCCAAAACGTCATCACCGACACCGTCCTGGACACCATCCCAGACCTGACAGTCATGGAGGAACTAGACACACTACCCACCCTGGAAGAGCTCAGAAAAGCCATCAACTGCCTCGCTTGTGGGAAGGCCCCTGGGAGCGACGGCATCCAACCTAAAGTCCTAAAAAGCGGGAAACCAGCACTACTCCAGCCCTTGCACAAACTCCTCTGCCTCTGCTGGGAACAGGGACACATCCCCCAGGACATGCGAGATGCCAACATCGTTACTTTGTACAAGAACAAAGGAGACCATAGCGATTGCAACAACTACAGGGGCATTTCCCTCCTCAGCATCGTTGGAAAGGCTTTCACTAGTGTCACCCTGGTGCACTTGCAGACCCTAGCCTCCCGTGTCTACCCAGAGTCCCAGTGTGGCTTCCGAGCCAGCTGGTCAACTGTAAACATGATCTTCTCACTACGCCAGCTGCAGGAGAAGTGTCATGAGCAGCAGATGCCCCTCTACATCGCCTTCATAGACCTGAAGAAGGCATTTGACCTGGTCAGCCGGAGCAGATTCTTCAGGCTTCTGCAGAAGATCGGATGCACCCCCACGACTGCTTGCTGTCGTCATGTCGTTCCACGAGAACATGCATAGCACAGTGTGCTTCAACGGCGTAACATCAGAGGCCTTCCCAATCAGCAGCGGAGTGAAGCAAGGCTGCTTCCTTGCACCGACGCTCTTTGCCATCTTCTTCTCCATGCTCCTCCAGTACACCTTCAAGGACTGCAGCAAGGAAGTGTACATCCACACCAGGGCTGATGCAAGCTGATCAACATCGCCCGTCTCCATGCTAAGACTAAAGTCACAGAGGTTCTCATCCGTGAATTGCTCTTCGCTGATGATGCAGCCTTGACATCACACATGGAAGATGGACTGCAGCAGCTGTTATGTCGCCTCTCCCACGACTGCAAGGAGTTTGAACTGAACATCAGTCTGAAGAAGATGAACGTCATGGCGCAGGACACAGACTCCCCTCCCACCATCACCATCAATGGGTACAATCTGGAAGTTGTTGAGAACTTCACATACCTCGGGTCCACCATCTCCAGCTCGGTCTCCATTGATGCCGAGGTGAATGGCAGGATTGCCAAGGCATCAGCAGTTATGGCCAGACTGAACCAGATGGTCTGGAACAACCCCAACCTCACTGAGAAGACCAAACTGCATGTCTACCAGGCCTCCATGCTCAGCACACTCCTCTACAGCAGCGAGGCATGGACTACCTATGCAAGCCACAAGAGGAAACTCAACATCTTCCACCTGAGATGCCTGTGGCGCATTCTGTGCATCCAGTGGCAGGACAGAGTACTCAACACAGAGTTTCTGGAACAAGCCAGCATGAACAGCATGTTCTCCATTCTCAGTGAGAGGTGCCTTTGCTGGCTTGGCCACGTCAAGAGAATGGACCCAGGCCACATTCCCAAGGACCTGCTATACGGCGGGATAGCAGAAGGTGTACAACTGACTGGATGGCCATGTCTGCGTTACAAAGATGTCTGCAAGAAGGACATGATGGCCAACATCAAACGACTGGGAGAGCTGTACTGATGACCGCTCTGCCTGGCACCTTGCTGTCAAGACAGGGTGTTCAGAAAGCTGAGGAAATGAGAAACACAAACCTCACTGCAAAAGAACCAGGAGGAAGGCAAAACAACAACAGCCTCAACAAGTATTGAAGTTCACCTGCAGCAAGTGCAACAGACACTGTCACTCTAGGGTCTGGCTCTTCAGCCACTCGCAAAGGTGCAGATAGGACACCCAACTGGAAGCTACACCATCGTCTCCCAAAGACAGACAGATGCCGAAGAAGAATCTAAAATCAGAAATTAATTAGTTTAAAATTTAACACATTATGTTGTATCATTTTACTAATCAGAATCATGGTTTTGATCCATGTGGTAAAACAAACGAGTCTCATGTTAAGTTGGACCAGTAGCAATTCAAAAACAATTTCTGAGGCCTGTCCAACTTATAAAGTGCCCAATAACAGGTATATTTCACAGAAAAGAATCTGAACAATGGATTTATGTTGTGAGATTTGGATTTTTAACATAGCTTTAAAAAGTTTTCAGTAATATCGTTATGATGTCCGCAGTGTGGCAGTTTATGGTGGTCAAGCACTGGGGCATCATGCCACAGACATGTAGCATATGTCCCACCCAGTCACATTATCATGACACCAGGCCAACCTGTCCTAACAAGTTTTCACATTTAATGCAATTTGTATTTGCAATATTATTCTGAGACCATTAAATTGCTAAATTTCACTGAAATTCTTGCTATACGATATAAAGATGTATGCCTCAAATATTTTACTACTGTCTGATGCCGCATAACCATTATCATCCACATAATTCATGCTGTACAACAGAACAATATATGCCTAAAATGTTATACTACTGTCTGTTGTCACATGACTGTTATCATCCATATAATTCATGCTGTACAACAGAACAATATATGCCTAAAATGTTATACTACTGTCTGTTGTCACATGACTGTTATCATCCATATAATTCATGCTGTACAACAGAACAATATATGCCTAAAATGTTATACTACTGTCTGATGTCACATGACCATTATCATCCATGTAATTCATGCTGTACAACAGAATGATATATGCCTAAAATGTTCTACTACTGTCTGATGTCACATGACCATTATCATCCATGTAATTCATGCTTTACCATAGAACAATATATGCATAAAATGTTTTACTACTTTAACTGTCTGATGCAGCAAAACTGTTATCATCCATGTAATTCCACTTATGGAAATTGTACATTACCCATTATGATCCCGAGGGATGGGTGGGGTAATACATGTCATTCCTATTGTGGAATTCTTATCAGGAAAGTTTGTCAAGGCAAAGGACTGGTCTACCTTATTCCTGTACCTTTTTTATCAGTGCAGTTAATGTAAGCCCCACTGTATATAAGGACCAGTCTACATTATTCCTGTACCTTTTTTATCAGTGCAGTTAATGTAAGCCCCACTGTATATAAGGACCAGTCTACATTATTCCTGTACCTTTTTTATCAGTGCAGTTAATATCAGCCCCACTGTGTATAAGGAAGCAGGTTGTCTTCCCTCCTCCGCCTTCTTCTCCATGCAGATGGAAAGGTGTAAAACCATTTATATCTGCCTGGAGATAAAGAAATGAAAATTTAATCTTTAATACATTTTTTAAAATTTATTTTCAAAATACTTAAACATTTGAAATGAAGAAACAATAAACAAAATATTCTGTAATAGAAAAAAAAATGTGTCATTTTTACTAATACCAGTGCAAAATGTTTGGAAGGACTGGACATAATGTCAATATGGGGTATTATTGGAATACAATAATAGGATTTATCTGCGTAAGTTACTGCTCAGAACTGGAAGTAACATCAACAAATAACCACAACTATGTATTTCCAGCCTCCATTTTGAAACTGTATGTGTCCTGTGACTTAGAGGTTTAACATGGTGTAAAATTAAACTTCTCCAATCAGACAATTATTACTTAAAAATGTTCCAGCTGTAACATAAATAAATTAATTAAATACTAACAATAGACTGATAAAATAATCTAAATATACAAACTGTAAGTTATATTTACCAATCTACAGTGCCTCTTATGTACAATACTGCAGTTAACTGTCCTTTTCAATGCAGAACCCAATGGGGAGACATTCCTCATGCATCCATTTCAACAAACATAAAAGCAGACACACATATATGATTTCCTCCTCAACCTTCTTTTGAAATATACTACGGCAGTGAGGTATTGTTTTCCTCCTCAACCTCCTTGCAGAATACATTAAGGCAGTGATGGTATTACTTTCCTCCTCAACCTACATACAGAATACATTAAGGCAGTGATGGTATTGCTTTCCTCCTCAACCTACATACAGAATACACTATTGCAGTGAGGATGTTCAATATCATTTTCATCAAGTTTCCAGTGTCCATTGTTTGGTAACAGTCTTAGTTTCATCAATCTTTCATCTTTTTCTTTAATTATTTCATCAGTTCTTTGACTTTCCTTCATAATTTTTTCCCTTTTCCTCATTTCTTTTTTTCTTCAGCTGCTTCCTTCTTTTTCCTTTCTTTTCCTTCTGCATGGTGTAGCTACTCCTCTCTCAAGAACAACTGTTTATCTTTTACGTTGCTTTGAATCTCCCAGCACCTTTAATCTGTCAAACATCTCAGAGATTTATTTGAATGTCATCAACAGCTTATGCTGTTAAAGATAATCATGGGACCTTAGCAGCTGGTGAAGGGGCTGCTCCAGGTCTCAGATGCTGGTAAAGATGCTGCTCCATGTAACTCAGATGCTGGTAAAGGGCTGTAGATAAGGTCACTAACAGTGGTGGTGGATCTATTTTTGAGGTCTCAGCTGCTGTTGGGGTTATCACTAGAGTCTCTGCTGCTGTTGGGGCTATCACTAGAGTCTCTGCTGATGTTGGGGCTATCACTAGAGTCTCTGCTGCTGTTGGGGCTATCACTAGAGTCTCTGCTGATGTTGGGGCTATCACTAGAGTCTCTGCTGATGGTGAAGAGGCTCCTCCTGTAGCCCCAACTGATGGTGATGTTCCAGGTGGTTCATTCTGATAGTGGTGAACTGTTATACTGGATACTTGAAGTATGACTTCCAGGGTGAAATGCCTTACTGGATGCATGAAGTATGACTTCCAGGGTGAAATGTCATACTGAATGCATGAAGTAAAACTTCCAGAGTGAATTGTCATACTGGATAAATGAAGTATGACTTTCAGGGTGAAGTGCCATACTGGATGCATGAAGTATGACTTCCAGGGTGAAATGTCATACTGGATGCATGAAGTATGACTTCCAGGGTGAAATGTCATACTGGATGCATGAAGTATGACTTCAGGGTGAAATGATATACTGGATGCATGAAGTATGACTTCCAGGGTGAAATGCCTTACTGGATGCATGAAGTATGACTTCCAGGGTGAAATGTCATACTGAATGCATGAAGTAAAACTTCCAGAGTGAATTGTCATACTGGATAAATGAAGTATGACTTTCAGGGTGAAGTGCCATACTGGATGCATGAAGAATGACTTCCAGGGTGAAATGTCATACTGGATGCATGAAGTATGACTTCAGGGTGAAATGTCATACTGGATGCATGAAGTATGACTTCAGGGTGAAATGCCATACTGGATGCATGAAGTATGACTTCCTGGGTGAATTGCCATACTGGATGCATTAAGTATGACTTCCAGAGTGAATTGTCATACTGGATAAATGAAGTATGACTTCAGGGTGAAATGCCATACTGGATGCATGAAGTATGACTTCCTGGGTGAAATGTCATACTGGATGCATGAAGTATGACTTCAGGGTGAAATGCCATACTGGATGCATGAAGTATGACTTCCTGGGTGAATTGCCATACTGGATGCATTAAGTATGACTTCCAGGGTGAATTGTCATACTGGATAAATGAAGTATGACTTCCCGGGTGAAGTGCCATACTGGATACATGAAGTATGACTTCCTGGGTGAAATGTCATAATGGATGCATTAAGTATGACTTCCTAGGTGAAACACCATACTGGATGCATGGAGGATGACTTCCTGGGTGAATTGTCATACTAGATGAAGTATGTCTTCCACAGACAGACCATAGTGTAATTGATTAATATTGGTTCCATGTTTTAACAGAAGTCTTCTAATAAAGACAGACAGATTAATACTTTCTCCATGCTCAAAAAGAATCCTTGTAACATCAACACACCATAACCTACCTGATTAATATTTGCCCCATGTTTTAGCAGAATCTTCATGGTATTGAGATCTCTCATACCTGTGGCTAAGAACAGTGCAGTTGCTCCCTTCCCATTCTCTTGGTTAACATCACAGCCAGCTGGAAGACATGGCAAATCATTTCATATACAGTTTTACGATCTAGTCGAAACTTGGTTATTACATCTTCATCATTTCTGACGTAATCTAAAAAGTATGAAGTGTTCAATCCAGACTTTGCTGTTGTGATATTTATGTAAAACTATTAACACTTACTTCTGTTATGATATAGTCAAGACCGTCAATACGGGAATTATGAATTAACCATGTTTTCCTGTACAATATTCCCTCACTCTAAGGCTCCTCTTTATAACAGTTCCTGAGATAATGCAAATATAAACATGGGTCCCATTCCACTATAGTGGGAGAGTACTGTATCATGTACTTTATTATAAGGTGGTCTCACTCTAAAACAGCATACTCTATGGACAGCATTATAATGATGGAGTACTATACTGGATTATGATTCCAATACACATACAAGCATGCTCTATGGACAGCATTATAATGATGGAGTACTATACTGGATTATGATTCCAATACACATACTAGCATACTCTATGGACAGCTTTATAATGATGGAGTACTATACTGGATTATGATTCCAATACACATACTAGCATACTCTATGGACAGCTTTATAATGATGGAGTACTATACTGGATTATGATTCCAATACACATACAAGCATGCTCTATGGACAGCATTATAATGATGGAGTACTATACTGGCTTATCATTCCAATACACATACAAGGCTTCTGTGGAATGTATTACTTTTATACTCTGTCATAAAAAAACTGCTCTTATCTGATATATTCAGCCCACACTTGACATACCCACTACAAATTGGCCATAATCAATCCATATTTTACATACCCACTCCAAACTGGACATAATCAATCCATATTTGTCATACCCACTCCAAACTGGACATAATCAATCTATATTTGTCATACCTGCACCAAATTCGACATAATCAATGCATATTTGACATACCCACTACAAACTGAACATACTTTATCCATATTTGACTTACCCACTACAACCTGGACATACTAAATCCATATTTGATTTATCACATTATCCTGACTGATGAGGATGTCAGTTGAATTTTACCAATCTTAAGTCACTATGTTAATACCATAGCCATCATAAAGTAACGATGATGCAACTTATTTTCAGTGTTTTGATGATGAGATCATACCCATTTACTTTAATAACTAATTAACTAAGTGTTATTGGCTGCTGCAGGTCCCTTTGATGCTGATTGTAATTGACTGATCTTGACAGGTGTTTGATTTGTGCTTGGAGAGGTGATAGCACTGTTGTAAATATTTAAGGAACCGTAATTTGATATCAACATAGTTTTGTTCTTCTGTATTCCTTATTTTGGGGCATTTGTAGATGATAAATTCATGAAATGAAATACCAACAAACATGCAAGCTCTGAGAAGCAATACAATGAATTTTAGAAAAACAAAAATGTCTTTTTTTCCCAAAACCATGAAAATTGAGGCCCATTAAAATAAAAGATACTACTTAAGATGGGAGACATACATTTAAGGAGAAACTCTAGGATCTCTGTGTTGACATTTTTTGTGAAGACCACATTCATCAAGACAGTTGTCCCCTTTAGGTCCATGAGATCAAGTTTTGCTCCTGCTGACACCAGCTGGCGAACTATTGACCATTTTCCCCCTAATGTAGCTTCATGTAAGGCAGTCCGACCACTTGAAGACTGTGTATTCAGGTCAGCGCCTGTGATGTAGAAAATGTCTGGCATAACAAAAACACCATGTATACACATGTTCCTATGTACAAAAAACACCAATATGTATATGTTTCTATTTATGAAAAATATAATTTATACACATGTTTCTATGAATAATATCATGTATATACATGTTTCTATGAATAATATAATGTATATACATGTCATGTTTGCATGTACAAAAAACACCATATATACATGTGTTCCTATTTACAATATATATATATATATATATATATATATATATATATATATATATATATATATATTGTTCTTATGTACAAATTAAATTCATGTATACCTCTCCCTTTGATAACTTGTGCACAACTTGGTCCAGAAATATAGACTGTACTGTAAGTGAGGGCAGGAATTACCAAGGGACAACAAAAAAGTTAAGATGAGGATGCATATATGCCAAACCTGTGAGAGGTATAAACTTAACTATTGCTATTGTAAGTGCAAAAAAGTATTTAAAAAAGCATCATTTGGGTGCAAAAAAGTGTAATTTATATATTACATGCCAGAATTACAGCATGTATGAAAAAGGTAAATTTATTTTTGCAACTAAATTGGTTCTACAGCATGTAAAACTCTTCTCACAAAAATCCATATTGATTAGATCCAGAATACAAACACAAAATATACATAAAAATTATTTATGTTCAGTACTCAGTAGTCTAGTGTGTAACTCTTGCTGAATGAAATGAAATTCTATAACAAGCATGATCATGTGCTCAAAGTGCTGTATTACATTACTCTCATAGTCTTCTTTTAAAGTTTGTATAGCAGTGTTGATTTTTTTTTCTTCTAATTTCACATGTTTTGAAGTTTAAAAATCTATCTGCTCCAACATCTTCTGTCATATGACATCCACAACTCACACTGTAAAGCGTTTTGCTAAACATCTGGGGCCATTTTCTTTAGAAGTATAGACTGTAACTAACTAGCTTAACAACATAATGCATCTCTGAGGTAAAGTTCATATTTGAAGAAACCCATGTTTTCTTGGAAATGGGTCATATACAGTTGCTATAAATAGCAAATAAGAAAAGTACTCTTATTTTATTCTTACACAGCAGTCATCTCTTTAAGAATATTCTTAAATTTATGAGTGGAATGAATGAGATAACAAAAATGATAAAACCAATTTTTATTACTATATTTTTTAAAATTTTCTAATGAACCAAACAGTGTAATCAATATACATGTGAGTGTAAAATGTAATTTCATGAAAAAAAAGCATTAAAACAACAACCCTTCTGGTCACATATTATCCATTTTTTCTGCGCATATTGTTTCAGTTTTCTCATGCAGTGAAATATTATCGTTGGAGGCAACACATCTCCTGAAGCAGAAACTGCAAGGACTAAAGTCAGATTCTTTAATAATCTGCACCAGTGGTACTAACTCTCACATGTTTAATCCCCATCTTATCGACAGATAGTCCAGGAATGAGATCAAAGTAAACTGGAATTTCATCCATGTTAATGACAGACATGATTTTGGTCTTCCGTAAAAAAAAAAAAAAAAGCTGAAAGAATTTTAAGGGGGATTTGGGGGTCCTCCCCCAGTGGGGTCTCAAGGGGCAGCGCCCCCGATCTGGGGTCCAAAAACACATTTTACAATCATAAAAAAACTGATCCTGGTGCAACTTATGATCATAATATGAAACAAAATAATCAGTTGAAAAACTAATAAACTTACCATAAATGTTCAACTTGATTTGAATAATTTCACAATATTAATTGTCACATGAATTTGTTCTCCAATACTACTGATGCTGAAGTTATTTCATGTGCATGTCAGTGTTCACATCGTAATTAAGTCACATTAATTTGTCAATTTTTGCAGAAAACATATTATACTTCTCTCTTTTCATAACAAATCTGTAAAATAAACCAAGTACATCAACTATATAAAAATAATTCCATACATTCACTTGTCTTTTTCTCCACTGGACAGAACCTGTTGATATGTTGATAGCCTTCCTTTTTGTCACCACTGACTCTTTTGGCTCAATGTGCAATTGTTTCTTTTCCTTCTCAACGAGAGCCTTTTCCTTTCAAGCTAGTGCTTGTATTGGTGACATGCAGTACGCATATTCTGACGGAGGGCTACATCTGTTCTCTCATGCAAAAAATTTTTCTTCTTATAGTAATTAACTGCACTTTTTCCAGATGCCTTCTGAGCTTTGATTTTTCTGTATGCAGCTTCTTTTGTAGGTGCTCTTTCAAACTCTTCCAACCACGGTTACTGTTAATTCAGATCTTTCTTGCAGAGGTCACAAAATGCCAGTCCTCTTGCGTTCAGTTTTTTTATAAACTGACCAACTAAATTTCCGTCTACTTTTCACTCCAGCCATTCCCATTTCCATACGAGTTTTAAACCTTTATCTCAACTTCTCGTGTCATGGTCTCTCTCAACAACCCGGGACGCCAAGTTTTGCAAGCATTCTTCTTCTTTCCATTGCCATCAGTTTCCATTACACGAAGATTCATTGGATGAATTTAAACTTTTAACCAATCAGAATACTCTTTACAAGAGTCATGTGCTAACTAATATATGAAATGAATACTTTACAATGGTCGTTGCAGAATGGGACCAGACAGACCGTTTTTAAAAAACCGGATTGGAGATGATATGAAAAATGGACTGTATCAAGAAAAATCTGATTCAAGTCAGGAGAAAAGCGGAATTCTGCTTTAAAATGGAGAAAAACCATGCCTGTAATGATCTATTGACTGTGAAATCATCTTCTCTACTGGCCTTCACGAATTCATCAAATGATTGTATTTTCTCCAAATCTTTTGGGCGATGCTGGGTCATTGATGTACGTGCATTGTTTCAATTTATTTTCAAAATTCCTGTGAATACCGGTGAAAAGGAATCAAATTTAGCTTCCCTATGTTGGCCGACTTTTGTATATTTAAAATAATAAATAAAAAATTCGGCAAATGAATCCAAAGTCAGCTTCCCTGGTCGGCCAGCTTTGTAATAAAATAAATTTGCATTGATCTCCTTTTAAAAAAAGATCAATTAACTCAAAAGTATCCAAAGTTGGCTTCTATGACCTGCTTGCTTTGTAATCAAAGTCACCTATGTCTTTGATATCCTGTTGGTAAGTTCAAACAATGAATTTATTTCTCGCTGCCAGTTGTATTTATTCACCACCCGGGCTTCTATTTGCTTGGCATCTGTAGTCATAATTAATACAATGGGCATTTGATGTCTGCGGGTAAATAGTATACACAGCAATGGATTTCTTTAATAATAATTTCTGTAACCCATGTTAGCAAAAAGATCATCATCTGCATGCAAGTGAATGTGTTTTCAAATAATGATTTTTATTAGCGAGATAATGTCATATACTTATCCTGGATATAATAAAATCTTGGTTATTTTGCACCTAACACCATGTCATGCATTAATGGCAGATGATTTCAAGCAATCAGTTGATTATTTCTCTCTCGTTTGCAATTTTTCTGGTCCAGTTTCAGTCGGATAACATATTAAAACCTTTCAGTACAACCAAACACGATTTGTTTCTCTATGTCAATGAAGAAGGTGTCGTGTGTTGTCTGACATATTATGTGATACACGCTGAAGTATGGATGCTCACGCTACATATACAAAAAGTTTGTGGATATATTTTTTTCTTTAATGCTCATGATGAAAAAAAGAGAATTAAATGATAACAATACAAGGTTAGTTTCTTTCATTTTATTATCAAATAAACATTTTGTTCATCTATTTTACTGCAACATGCTGGGGGACGGGGCACAAATTCAACACAAATTTATTTGTTTCTTAAGTCTTTGGACATAAGAATGATGTGAAAAAATGTTGTACAATAAGTTCTGGGAGAGGAAAAAAATTAATTATTTTATCGTGTCCCATATATATATATATATATATATATATATATATATATATATATATATATATATATATATATATATATATATTTGTTCCAATGTACAAATAGCATCAAGTATATATACCACTCTGTCAATAACTCAAGCACAGATTACTCACAAACCCACTTATAATGCTGGATCCTAGTTTTTAAAACTAGAAAATACGAAAAATAATTGGCCCCTATTTGTTGAACATGAAGAAATTAAAACTGGGGCCTTGACATATCACTCGTTTTGTTGAAAACAGTGGTTAGTACAGCGTGATCCTGCTATAGCATGCTCCGCTAGAATATGAATTCGGATATAACATGATTTTGGTGTGGTTCCTGAAATTTCATATGCATATATTTTTCTCATCCACAAAAGTGTTTTTCTTTCTTAAACATATGAAACATAACTTGTAAAAAGTTTGTTATCAATTTGGGGAAGAGATCGTGTATGAATTCTAAAACAAAACAATCATGGTGTAGCTCGTGCAATTTCATATAGTTTTACATGTATTTTTTGCAGACATGGAAAAAAGATTTTTCTTCTTTAAAGTACAAAATATAACTTGTAAAAATTGTATTCAGTGATCACGCTGGCTTTGCCAATGGTGCAAATTATTATTTATTTTCCTTACTGGTGACAAAATATACCATCTGGCGAGTTCTTTTTGCGACATTATTGGCTGTTCAAACTTTTACATACAATGCTGGAGTTGGAGTCATGGTATTCAGAGACACTATTAAAGGAAGCCGCAAACTTGATATAAAATGCCTTGGAATTTATTTATTGTTAGATAAACAAATTTTTTGTTCATATTGAAAAACCATCATAACAGTGCACTGTTATATCAAAACCCATTTATTCAGACATCTGGCCTGAGTACTGTATGCTGTTACATCTCCACATTTTTTACAATAATTTTTTGACATTTCTGGTACTGGAGATCAACTGGATGAGGCAATATCTCATAAGGGATCTTTCAGACAAAGTAGTGTCAGACTATCAGCAGTTCGCTGGTAATTAATCTCTATTTAGAATGACCTTTATATGTGGATGGTAAGTAAAATTCCTCTTCTTTTCACTCACAAAATTAAATCCTTCAGAACACTTACATTTTCTGTAGTAATCCATTAGAACATAACTTTTGGCCTTTTTTTAAAATTTCTGATGCATGCATGGAAGGCAGCATCACTCAGCTATCAGAAATACCCCCCCCCCCCGAGATCTACTTGTTGGACTATCCAGTAGTCATGCTACCGGGACTAGCTACAATCGACCAACTTTTGTAGGCAAGAACAATAACTGCTACAATCGACCAAATAACAGCTAATTCCTTTTGTTTTTAAATATACACAGAAAAAAGTTTTGCTGAAACTTACAAAAAGAAAAAAATGATTACCTTTGAAGCACCAATTGTTCAGTATAAATACTAAACGAATGAAGAAAAAAAAATCAGTCTCAATCAATGTTATACAATTATTTTTTATGTTGCCGCCGCAATAAGAACCAGACATCTGTTTTGTCTGTCTTGGTGGTAACTTCAACAACACACACACACACACACACCAAAAAAAAGTATCAAAGGAAGCCGGCACCAAATTTAAATAAAAGCAATGGAAACTGATGGATTGTTGCACTTTCCAAAGTGACAAATTTCCAGTCTTTTGAAACAAAAGATATCTGGCTGTCAAGTTAATTCAAGATGGGGTATCTTGCAAAAACCTTTTAATTTGTTCATGTTTTCATTTCCCTATCCATAGCCTCATCCCCTGGGCAGCATCCACAAGATGGCAGGCCAATTTAAGTACATGTACATGTAGCATGTAAACAACTAAAGCCACATGCTATTTGTGACAGATGTAGTGAATTGTTTCGTGACAATCAGATATAGATCAAAACGAGGAATACCAATTTTTATGTGTGTTAATTGTGTTTTCTAATGGGATGTGAGTCATACATTTGAATTTTATAATATAACGTGATCTATACTAGAATTCATGGATTTCTTAGATACAGTACTACAGTACTTAACAGATCATGAATTATACTACACAAATGTAAGTTGTCAATATACAAGTGTTTCTCAGACTAGTTTATTTTCATTTAATCAAAAGCACATATTATTGCGCTTGCTTTTATTACCTGCCCCACCCCCCTTCTATATTTAGGAAAATACATCATTTTCTTTGGCTAACAGACTTGGTTGGTTATAACATGGTTCAGTCTATAACCACCATGTTATAGCGGGGTCACACTGTACCGGTAAATCTGAATCAAGATCAAGAAATTCTCAACTTTTAATAAGTCATCTCTTTTGTTAAACTTTCTTTCCAAACAACATTCTCAGTACCCTGTAAATAACAATATCTGATGACATTGTAATCAATGAAAATGTTGCTACTGCCTACAGGTGGCATTACTTTAATAAACAAATAATAATTAAATAAGTTTTGCTGCATGAAATTCATGATTTAGTTCTATCTTTTTGGTTGCAGTGAAAAATGTCCATCTACTGTTACAGATGTCTGTGAGTGTTCTTCAAGAACCTAATTAGGTGCCAACCATGTTTAGATCTCCTACTTGCAGAAGTATTTGCTGTTTTGACTCTAGGTTAAAAGCTGACCTAGTTTGTATTATTACATACATCATGTCCTTTGTATGCATTAAATAAAGGAATAATATAAGAAGATATGCAAATCAAACCTGCTTAAGAACTAGCAATCAGTCATATGTCAGGTGAACTCATTTCGATTGAGATTGGTCCGGTGGCCAAGTGGTTAAAGTGTCCGCCTCAGATGCAGGAGGTTATGGGTTCAAACCCTAGCCAAGTCATACCAGAGACTTATAAAAATGCCCCAGTACTAGACATCACTATAAACTGCCACACTACAGATATCGTAGCGATATGACTGCAAAACTATTAAAGCTACATTAAAAATCCAAAACACACATTTCAATTAATTAATCAAACGCTGTTGTAAGTATTATCATGTAAGTAATATAATTAATCTACCTTAATTTAGCCTAACCATTCACAAATTTGATGAAAGATAAGAAGGCAACCAAGTGAAATGAGTACTTGGTGAATAAAAAACTTTGTTTCACTGACATATTTCTTTATACAGAAGCGAGTTCCAGAGTTTGTAGCGAATGTAAAATTCCTGAATTGGCACTAAGAGATTTCCTCAAGGATGAGAAGAAGTTTTACTATTACTTGCAGTAAAATCACGGCAGCAATATTTTCCTAAAAGAACAACGAAAACAAAGTTTCAATCCTGGAGCTTGTTTCATGAAATAAATGTCCCTAATTTTAAAAAAAGAATCTTGTTTTGCTGTGAATAAATGAAACCACAAAAGCAGAGACAATGTTTTGTGTACACATGATGCTTTTATAAAACCTATTGGACTATGTTATTATTGGTATTTCAGAAGTTGGGTATCTTTAAAATATATGTAATTTTAAGAAAAAGTGAACCACTTCATTATAAAATGTTCTTTATTGATAATTATTCCCAATACAGTCCTACCCACTTATATCGACATCACTTATGTCGACAAGCCGCCTATTTCGACAAAAAAGCAAAGTCCCGGTCCCTTGGTCTACTAGTACTACCAAAATTGTCATGCTTATGTCGACGTCGAGATAAAAAAATAAACGTACATGTTGACAGAAGCCCTTGGTCCCAGCTTGAACAAAGCCTTTGTTTTCTAATCATTTATGTCGACAAGCTGCCAATTCCGACCCAAACTTTGTTCAACAATTAGTTGATCTTGCCGCCAGGCTTTAATTTTCTCGCCTAATCATTTATGTCGGCAAGCGGCCAGTTCCGACCTGTACTTTACTCAACAATTAGTTGATCTTGCCGGCAGGCTTTAATGTTGCGGTCGGATAAAAAAAAAACAAACAGGCTTTTGTTTGGTCCTGTAAAGTTGGCCACTCGCGGCGACTTAAATAAAAGCAATGAAATCTGATCTGATTCTTGCATTTTCCAAAGTGATCGTTGATTAAAACAAGTTTATTGTGCTGTGAAAGTTTCCTTTTTAACTTTATTTATATTTACGATGGCTACCAACGGCAGTGTAAACGCAGATTAAATTTACAGTCTCTGGAAACTAAATATCTGGCTGTTAAGGAAGTTGAGGGTGGGACATCTCGCAAAGATGTCTGTGAAAAATTTTAAATGTATTGAGCAGACATTGTTACAATATTGTATTATAAGAATCATTTTCTTTTAATACCTCATTAGCATGTGTCAATGTATACAATATTATGCCTTCATTAATCATATCAGCCGCATATCTCGTGTTTGCTTTTATGTACTTTTCACGATGACTTCTGTAACTACATACACGTACTGTTTAAACCAACTTGTTGACAGGTTTTCATTTCCTGTGAATAGCCCCATCCCCTTGGTAGCCTCATCAAGATGGGGATTGATTGACTAAAATCTAGGCCAATTTAAGTACATGTACCCCAAGCGTGTAAATAACAACTATGCAACCATGTGCTTATGCTGACATTGAATAATCGTAGTGAATGTTTTTCATATCAGGATGTGACCGATGCAATATTTTATTGTGGATTTTATTACACAAAGGTAACCAAAATGTAATTTGTCAATATACAGGTGTATTTGACACTGGTTTTGTCTTCATGCAATCAAAATTTGCATTGTTTGGTTTCTCAAAGTGTAAATGCTACCACAGGAGTCTGCAGTTTTGTCAATAAAGCACGACGAAATTTTTGACAACATGAAATCACCTTAACGGTATTATAAATTAACAATTAACAATAATTTATAATACCGTTAAGGTGATTTCATGTTGTCAGAAATTTCGTCGTGCTTTATTGATAAAACTACAGACTCCTGTGATGCTACTCACTGACGACAGGTCACCCCTTACTGTCGAATTTAACTTGTATCTTTTTTCAGTACCCCCCCCAAACACTTATCTCGACATCCGCCTATGTCGACAATATTTCCTCGGGCCCAAGGATGTCGACATAAACGGGTAGGACTGTATGATAATAAAATGAGCATTCAGCCATTAAATTGCCCTGTAATTCCCCATCTCCCATTCTCTCCATATCAAACGTGGATGGCATACCCTACTTAAAGCTTCTGCAGCCCTTGGTAACTAATGTCTTCATTTACTGTGCAGTTTATTATGTTTCTGGACTTCAGTGTGCACATAAGCTATACAGGGAGAGGTGAGCATGTTAATATGTGCAAATAACACTGTATATGTATACCAGTTCTTAAGTCCAAATAAACTAAAGTAATATACCCTTGCCAGCAACAGACATCAGGATAGGGTTAAAAATGTGCTTGTAAAATATTTTAAAACTTTGGTTGTGAGTCATCCTAACCCAGCTGCTATCCCTAAACCTTGAATCCACATTACAAAAACAATTTTTTTTTATCCCTACACCATGAATCCACATTACAAAATCCCAATTCTTATCTCCTATCTTCTCCATGAAGCCACATTAAAGAAAACCAATACCAATCTACTCCATGCATCCACATTACAAATAAGACAATTCCTATCTACATCTTGAATCTACATTACAAAAACCCAATTCCTATCCCTACACCTTGAACTCATATTACAAAAACCAATTCATATCCCTACACCTTGAATCCACATTAAAAAAACGCAAGTCCTATCTTGTCTTCTATCCACATTATCAAAACCCAATTCCTATCTACACCTTGAATCCAAATTACAAAACCAAATTCCTATCCCTACACCATTGAACCCACATTACAAAAACCCAATTCCCATCCCTACACCTTGAATCAACATTACAAAAAATAAATTCCTATCCCTATGCTTTGAATCAATATTATCAAAATCCAATTCCTATCCCTACACCTTGAATCTACATTACAAAATTCATATGCTAACCTTTGTTAATGAGGTAGGCAATGACTTGGTGTCTGCCTGCAATGACGGCCAGGTGTAGGGGTGTCCTGTCAAATGCATCCTTAATATTCACATCTGCTCCCTCATCCACCAAAAACTCTACTGTCTGTAAATTAAGGAAAACAGAAGTAGAGAAAAAACATTTTGCGGATAATTTCAAGTATGACAAAATAAATATCTGCCAAACTTAATAATCAGTTAACATACCTGTAGATGATACCAATTAAGTTAACATACCTACAGATGATATCAATTAGGTTAACATTCCTGTCAATGATATAAATTAATACCCTGTGCCTTTCTCAATCAAAAAGTGTAACAGTCTTGCATTTAAAAATAGACTACCTTTGCATTTTCACAATATAAAAAGATTTTTTTTCTCTTTATATATTAACTGGTTTTAAATCATTTGTAATTCTGATAATTTCTTAAAAGTGACAAATTCAATTTAAAAAATATCTGTAGTTTACATGAGGAGTCTATAGTTAACATTCTGAGAATGTCAAAGTGAACAATGACATAGTACTTGTATGCCTGTGACAACTATAATGTAAACAAAGGCCATTATGCTAATAAAGGAATGGAATATCACTATATTGTTTCAAGAGAGAAGCTCAATAGTCTGACCTCATTCTTGGACGTCGAAAATCTGCGCAAGATAGCTATTTTTAAATCGATTTGTAAACATAGGCCATTATGTTAACAAAGGAATGGAATATCAAGAGTGTATGCTGAATAGCCAGTGTGTCATGTAAGTCTGCTGAATAGCCAGTGTGTCATGTATGCTGAATTACCAATGTGTCATGTACATATGCTGAAAAGCCACAGTCATGTAAGTATGCTGAATAGCCAGTGTATCATGTAAGAATGCTGAATAGCAAGTGTGTCATGTAAGTATACTGAATAGCCAGTGTCATGTAAGCATGCTGAATGGCCAGGGTGTCATATAAGTATGCTGAATAGCCAGTGTATCATGTAAGTATGCTAACAGCTAGTGTGTCATGTAAGAATGCTGAATAGCCAGTGTGTCATGTAAGTATGCTGAAAAGCCAGTGTGTAAGTATGCTGAACAGGCAGTGTGTCATGTAAGTATGCTGAATAGCTAGTGTGTCATGTGAGAATGCTGAATAGCCAGTGTGTCACTGAAGTATGCTGAAAAGCCAGTGTGTCATGTAAGCATGCTGAATAGCCAGGGTGTCATGTAAGCATGCTGAGTAGCCAGTGTGCCATTGAAGTATGCTGAAAAGCCAGTGTCTTGAAAGTATGCTGAATAGCTAGTGTGTCATGCAAGAATGCTGAATAGCCAGTGTGTCATGTAAGTATGCTGAAAAGCCAGTGTGTCATGTATGCTGAATAGCTAGTGTGTCATGTAAGTATGCTGAAGAGTCAGTGTCATGTAAGTATGCTGAAAAGCCAGTGTGTAGTGTAAGCATGCTGAATAGCCAGGGTGTCATTGAAGTATGCTGAATAGCCAGTGTGTCATGTAAGTATGCTGAATAGCCAGTGTGTCACTGAAGTATGCTGAAAAGCCAGTGTGTCATGTAAGCATGCTGAATAGCCATAGTGTCATGTAAGCATGCTGAGTAGCCAGTGTGCCACTGAAGTATGCTGAAAAGCCAGTGTCTTGAAAGTATGCTGAATAGCTAGTGTGTCATGCAAGAATGCTGAATAGCCAGTGTGTCATGTAAGTATGCTGAAAAGCCAGTGTGTCATGTATGCTGAATAGCTAGTGTGTCATGTAAGTATGCTGAATAGTTAGTGTGTCATGTAAGAATGCTGAAGAGTCAGTGTCATGTAAGTATGCTGAAAAGCCAGTGTGTAGTGTAAGCATGCTGAATAGCCAGGGTGTCACTGAAGTATGCTGAATAGCCAGTGTGTCATGTAAGTATGCTGAAAAGCTAGTGTGCCATGTAAGTATGCTGAATAGCCAGTGTGTCATGTAAGTATGCTGAATAGCCAGTTTGTCAGTGAAGTATGCTGAAAAGCCAGTGTGTCATGTAAGTATGCTGAATAGCCAGGGTGACATGTAAACATGCTGAAGAGCCCGTGTGTCATGTAAGTATGCTGAATAGCCAATGTGTCATGTAAGTATATTGAATAGGTAGTGTGGAGAGCCACATGCAGTGGTGTGTATATGACCTTTACCTTTGTAAAGGCATGCAGGAGAGCCACATGCAGCAGTGTGTATATGACCTTTACCTTTGTAAAGGCATGCAGGAGAGCCACATGCAGCAGTGTGTATATGACCTTTACCTTTGTAAAGGCATGCAGGAGAGCCACATGCAGTGGTGTGTATATGACCTTTACCTTTGTAAAGGCATGCCAGAGAGCCACATGCAGGTGTGCCTATGACCTTTACCTTTACAAAGGCATTCATGAGAGCTACATGCCGTGGTGTGTATATGACCTTTACCTTTATAAAGGCATGCAGGAGAGCTACATGAAGTGGTGTGTATATTGTTACAACTCTATGATCATAACTTAAGTAACAGAAAAGAAGCAAAATCAACAAGTTTTGTAAAACTTGAGAATCAATTTAATTATTAAAGTAATAACAAAAAATATGAGAGGAGCTTACTGTATAATGAAGTGAATCAAAATTTGTCCTTATAAAGGACTCTGAAAGTCCTAAACAAATGAAAAGCCCCTTATAATTTTCAATACCGGAAATGAACTGGTCCTCCAAGAACCATGACATAGTCAAGATGGCATTTTCCATAATTCTTTCAAATAATTTTTAACAGTTCATGAATATTTTTAAAGTCCAAATACACCACTCCCTCGATAACTTGCACCCTGATAACTCGCGAACCCACTTACAACGGGGGATCAGGCATGGGTCCCATTTTTTAAACCAGAAAATACCCCAAAAATTGATCCCAATTTGTTGAACTTGAAGAAAACCGCGATCAAAATTGGTAACAGAAACTCTGATATATCGCTAATTTTATTGCTGAAAATGGTAGACAGGACCTGGAAATTTTAATCAACATTATGAAATTCAAAATCAAAAATATGTCACACAATATTTTTTTACATTTTTCTTTGTTACGTATTGGCTCGTTCAAAAGGAACAAAAGAAAAGAATGAAGACAATAAGTTTTGTAAGTTTTAACAAAAATAATTTATTTCCCTAGAAAACACAGTGAAAAGGTGAAAATATGAAATAGGACTTACGGTTTGTGAAGAAAATCCAAACATTTATCCTAGTACTGAAAAAATATAAGTCCTATCACTAAATAATTTTAACTGAATCCAGGTTCGAATCTTGATGACGTTTCAAGATGGAGGACGATGACGTCAGATGAAGTCTTTATACAAATGTCCAGAATTTCACATTGAACCACAATTTGTACTGTATTTTTCCAATTTAGAATGAATTTCACTGAATGTCTTTGTCCTAAACCACTTGTGTAGTTCTCCAGGGAAAAATAAATTATTATTTAAAAAGTAAACGATCTCCCATAGCTGTCATCTATAACAAGACACATCTCGAGCTCTACAGATGTAAAGAAAAATAAACTCTTTCCAGCACAAGAAAAATAATACCTTCTTCTAAAGGTGTAAGAACGCCTCTGACTATTTCACAGGGACCTAAGTGTTTTAAAAACCGAACCAAAACGTCATTTCACACACATGCACGAAGAACGCATGGTTATTTCATCATCTAACAATCGCAGTACATGATATGATCACATATGCTTAGGAATGACCTTGGCCACAACTAATCGTTTATGCCGGTTGTTTATCCAATCAGCAATCTAAAATAAAACTTACGCAAGCTAAGAGTCATATTTACATTCTAAAAAAACACGATGTTTCTTTCAAAAATATCGGATCCTGTGAACATAATCATCATCATAATAAAATATAATGATACAAAAATGAAATATAAAGAATTCAAATTTTAACACACAAGTAATTAAATTAAATGGTCGTAACACTTTCCCCCATAAAGAAAAAATAGAAAGATTTATGTAATAAAGCTTTCTTTTTTTTCCAGATGTAAACTATACACGAGGTAAAAAAAAAAATTACATAAGAAGAACTCTTATGAATTATACAAAGGTTTATATGAAAATAATATTTTTATACACGGGAAAGTGCATCTGCAATTAAATTATCTTTTCCTTTAATGTGCCTGATGTCAAGATTGTATTCTTGCAAAAATAAACTCCACCTTAATAGTCTTTGATTTTTATTTTTCATCCTGTTGATGAAAGTAAGGGGGTTGTGATCACTAAACACAACAACTGGAGAAGGAGCTGAGCTGATGTAAACTTCAAAATGCTGTAATGCCAATATTAAAGTCAAACATTCCTTCTCGTTTGTTGAGTAATTTCTTTGTGCTTATTTAATTTCTTAGAGAATGCACACTGGGTGATCAATACCATTTCTGTCTTCTTGAATCAATATTGCTCCAACCCCAACATCACTTGCATCCACAGATAGTTTGAATGGTTGACTGAAATCTGGAGCTGTTAGAACTGGTGCACTTTTAAGTATGCCCTTTAACCTATCTCTAGCCTCTTGACATTTTCCAGTCCAAAGAAACTTGTTTTTCTTTCTCAACAAGTTTGTCAGAGGTTCAACAATATTACAGAAGTTAGAACAAAATTTGCGATAGTATCCAGCCATACCTAAAAATCGCATCCGCATTTTACTGACAGGCACAGGAAATTCAGAGATGGCCTTGACCTTATCTATAGGTTTAACTTGACCATGTCCCAAAATATGTCCTAGAAAAGTAACACAAGCACGGCAAAACTCACTTTTAGATAAATTAATAGTCAATTTTGCATCAGTGAGTCTGCCAAAGAATTTCCGAATCATGGCTAGATGTTCTTTCCAGGTGTTGTTGTAGATGATGACATCATCAATATAAGCATCACAATTGTCTAGACCAGAGGTAATCATATTCATAAGGCGTTGAAAAGTACTTGGAGGACCCTTCATCCCAAATGGCATTACTTTATATTGGTATAGTCCATCTGGAATCACAAATGCCGAAATTTCTTTTGCCCTTTCTGTTAATGGAATTTGCCAAAATCCTTCCAGAAGGTTGAATTTGGTGACCTATTTGGCGTTTCCAATTTTGTCGATACAGTCATCGATTCTTGATAATGGAAATGAATCTGTTTTTGTCACACTGTTCACCTTCCTATAATCAGTACACATTCAGAAAGTTTTATCCGGTTTCGGAACAAGTATACACAGTGAACTCCAATCACTCTTACTGGGCTCTATAAAATCATTCTTCAGTAAATACTGAATCTCCTTTTCAAGTATTCCTGTTTGAGAGGGTTCATCCTGTATGGGTGTTGTTTCACGGGTTTTGAATTTACAATTTCAGCATCATGAAAAATTTTGTTTGTCCTTGTAGGTACGTCTTGAAACAGGTGCTCACATTCATACAATAATTGTTTAAGTTCACCGTTTTCTTGTTGTTGTAAATGAGAAAGTTTCTGGTCTAGATTTTCCATAATTTCCGAATTCTGAAGATTTGTTGTTCCAAGATCAGTAGAATCCGACTGAATTCCTTCATTCAAATGCTCAGTTTGTGGGACAGGTACAACTAAATTAATTGCATGATTTACCTGGCTATCTCTTTCAACTTATAATAATAGTACTCCATAAATTTATTTAGATCAGAGTACTATAAGTTAACTCATTCATTTTCTTCTTTACTTTGTAAGGGCCATAAAATCTTCTTTGAAGAAAATTCTGAAGAATGAGCAAGAGAGAATGAACTCTATTACAGGACTCAAATGTTCTCTCAAGTAAAGTTCGGTGAAACCAACTGTTTCACTTTTAACTTGATCTGCTGCATGCCAAATTCAAGCATAACAAGCTGGAAAATTCCAGACATGAAATTTGACCTTTGACTAGATTGAGCAGATTTTAGAAGGCCAAATTGAGTAATATTTCTCAAAGGAATTGTCTCTGGGAAACTTGTTGACGCACACATAATGGTCAACAAATATTGGTTGCCTGACTTGGTCTTTGGTAAGGGACCAACACAATCTACCATAATTCTACTGAATGGTTTGTCAAATGCAGGAATAGGTTGTAGATGAGCCTCAGGTATCTTTTGATTGGCTTTTCCTACCATATGACAAGTATGACAAGATCTACAGAACTTTCAAACATCACTTTTGATTTTTGGCCAATAAAAGTGAGTCAAGATCTTGTGATAAGTTTTATTTATCCCTAAATGACCAGCCAGAGGAGTTTCATGGGCCAAACTAAGTATTTCCTGTCTGTAAGATTTTGGAACCACAATCTGATAGTTCACTGACCATTCGTCACTAGCAGGTACCTCCGGAGGTCTCCATTTTCTCATGAGAATTCCATTTTTAAGGAAGTAACAGACAGATACTTCAGTAGCTTCAGCTTCACTAATGGCCCTCTGAAACAAACAGGGGATCTCAGGATCTTTTTCCTGTTCGACGACAAGTGATTGTCGTTTGTCATCCTCATTAGAAAAAGAGAATGAGTATTCAAAAGAGGATCACTATGATCAATACCTTTTGACTGATCCAAATTAGAAGTGAAAGTTACCTCATCAAAAGCCTGACCAATACATGTGTCAGCTAAAGGAATATTTTCCTTGTCAAAATCATTCTCAAGAGCTTTCTTTGACATAGCTCTGGTAACTGCACAAGCTGGGTATAAATCAGGGGTTTCTTTTTCAATAGGATCAACTTTCTGATCCAAAGAAGGATTGTCAGTTACAAGTGGATTAACCACAACCTTGTCTCCAGCTAGATCATTGCCTAGCAACAAATGAATGCCCTCAACAGGTAAAGTAGACACTATACCGACTGTCACAGGTCCTGAAACTAAGTCTGATAACAAATTTACAGAATGGAAAGGAACATTAACAAAGCCACACTCTACTCCGTGAATGAGAACACTCTCATTAGAACAGGACTTCTCAGAAGAAGGCAAAATACCTGACACTAAAAGACTCTGAGAAGCTCCCGTATCCCTTAAAATTTTAATAGGGATAGGTTTGGCCAAATCACCCAAGAGTGATATAGAACCCTTCGACAAGAATGGTTCATAATTCTCCATAATAAAATCAGACTGGGGTTTATCAAACCCATCAAATGTATTGCTTTCAATACATGACCGTGACCTTAACCTCTTGGAAATAAGAGCATTTGGGATAGGTCTGTCTTGATTCTGATGCCTATATTTCAATTTGAAGCAATCAGAAATGATGTGTCCTTTTTTCTTGTAATAGGTACACGTAGGAATAGACAAGGATTTTGAATCAAGTTTATCAGAAGCTTGATTTTCAGAAATTGTGCCAGATTGAGTTTTAGGAGGAGTCGTATTTGGCTTAAATACCTTTCTATCAGTAGACTGCTGAGTGAAAGATTTGCTTACCCCCAGAACTTTATGAGTTAAGGAATACTTATCAGCAGCAAGAGCAGCATTTTCCAAGGTTTTGACCTCATGATCTTCAAAAGTTTTGACATCACTAGAAACACAGTTCTTGAACTCTTCAAGCAACACCAGTTGTTCGAGTCTTTCATAATCATGTTCAATTTTCTCAGCTAAGCACCATCTCTTGAACAACTGTTCTTTTTCTCTGGCAAATTCAACATAAGTGTGTCTAATTTCTTTTTTATAGTTTCTGAATTTTTGCCGATAAGCCTCAGGGACTAACTCATAACCCTTCAAAATGCATTCCTTAACCAAATTATAGTCAGAACTTTGATGTACTGACAGGGATATACAGACATCTCGGGCCTTGCCATAAAGTACACTTTGCAATAATCGAGTCCAATACTCCCTTGGCCATTTCAAATTTTCAGCAACTTTTTCAAAATGAATAAAATATTTATCTACTTCCTTTTCACTAAAAGGGGGCACTAACTTAATATTTCCTACAATGTCAAACTTTGAATTTATATGTGAAGTGGAATCGTGCTTATCCGTTGAAGCTCCATTTCTTTCATTCTAATTTGAAATTCCCTTTCATTCTTCTCTCTTTGTAATTGGATTTGTTTATCATTTTTTCTTTCCTGTCTCTCTTTCTCCGTTTCTTCAAATTGTAATTGCTCAACTTTCTCCCTCTCTTCAAATTGTAATTTCATTTGTTCTTTTTGTAATTCTATTTGTCTTTCTCAAATTGTAATTTCATTTGTTCTTTTTCTTTTTCTTTCTGAACTCGAGCTTCCTCAACTCTACTTCCATCTTGTATTTCATTTTTAGTTCCATTACCTTAATGTCAGAGTTTGTCACAGACTTACTGACCGATGCCAAAACGCTTCTGTCAAAAATATTCTTCCCTACCAAACCTTGAATCAAAATATTTTTAATTTCTTGTTTTGTCAAGGAATCTTTTGCTTTAGAAAGTTCGTACTTTCTGGCAAGTTCAAGCCACTCATCCTTTTTCAGACTATCCAACTGCTCCTGAGTTGGATTAGAAAGAAAAATCTCCACTTTTGATAACGACATTGTGAATGAAAGCCTGTTGTTTTCACTAAGGATTTCAAGTAAAATATGAAATAGAACTTGGAATTTAAAAACCAGGGGAATTTAAATTTAAATTTTTTAGCCAAACTCATATATCAGCCACATTCATATATCCCAAGGATGAGCTTCCTAATTTTCTTTTTGTTACATATCGGCTCGTTCAAAAGTAACAAAAGAAAAGAGTGAAAACAACAAGCTTTGTAAGTTTTAACAAAAATAATTTATTTCCCAAGAAAACACAGTGAAAAGGTGAAAATATGAAATAGGACTTATGGTTTGTGAAGAAAATCCAAACATTTATCCTAGTACTGAAAAAATACAAGTCCTATCACTAAATAATTTTAACTGAATCCAGGTTCGAATCTTGATGATGTTCCAAGATGGAGGTCGATGACATCAGATGAAGTCTTTATACAAATGTCCAGAATTTCACATTGAACCACAATTTGTACTGTATTATTCCAATTTAGAATGAATTTCACTGAATGTCTTTGTCCTAAACCACTTGCAAAGGGAAAAATAAATTATTATTTAAAAAGTAAACGATCTCCCATAGCTGTCATCTATAACAAGACACATCTCGAGCTCTAAAGATGTAAAGAAAAATAAACTCTTTCCAGCACAAGAAAAATAATACCTTCTTCTCAAGGTATAAGAACGACTCTATTTCACAGGGACCTAAGTGTTTAAAAAACCAAACCAAAACGTCATTTCATGCACACGCACGAAGAACGCATGGTTATTTCATCATCTAACAATCACAGTACACGATATGATCACGTGTGCTTAGGAATGACCTTGGCCACAACCAATCGTTTATGTCGGTTGTTTATCCAATTGGCAATCTAAAATAATGCTTACGCAAGCCGAGAGTCATATTTACGTTCTAAATAAACATGATGTTTCTTTCAAAAATATCAGATCCCATGAACACAATCATCATCATAATAAAATATAATGATACAAAAATGAAATAAAAAGAATTCAAATTTTAACACACAAGTAATTAAATTACATGGTCGTAACACTTTCCAAATGACATTCCTAGCCCACTGCAATTATCGATATGTAAGGAAATTTTGATGAATGAAAATGTCACTTACGCCGAGTGGAGGCAGTACTTTAAGAAATAAATACAACTCAAAATAAGTTTTTAATCAATTGAAATTTGTGCTCTAGTTCTATCTTTTAGTTCCTTTTTAGTGTAATCATCATAAATGCAATGTGTCCTCTTGTAATTAAATGTAAAATGTGTTAATCTACCGAAACAGCTATGGCCATGAGAGTTTCTCTGAGAACCTAATTAGGTGCTGGCCGTGTTTTGATAACTAACTTGTGGAAGTATTTGTTGTATTGTTGCACTGAATTAAAAGCTGGCCTCCTTTGTATTAACACATTAATTCTGTCTTTTGAATCAAATAAAGGAGGTGGAACAAAAGAAAAGCAAAAAGGCACAAAAATCCTACAAACTTAAAATCTAGCAACCCCAGTCGTATGTTGGGTGAACTCACTTCAGTTGATCAATTGAACACTGTATAAATGTTATTGTGTATGTAACATAAACTACCTTAAATTAACCAACTAACTGGTAACTGTGATCAAAGATAGCAAGGCAACCAAGAAAAATGAATACTTAGAAAAATTCTTGATGTGGCACTTAGAGATATCCTCAAGGATGATAAGAAGTTTCATTATTACTTCCAATGAAATCACGACATCAATACTGTACTAAATGAACGATACAAAAATTGAGATTCGACATAGATGATTGTCTCATGAAATAAATTTCGCTTGTTTTCGAAAAAAAGTAATCTTGTTTGGAGGTGTATCAACAGTTAGTCTAGTTCCCTGCTCTTTTGACTCCCAATTTGGCAAGATAGTATTAAATACCACTCTGGGAACCAGACTCATCAAGAAAACAAACAGCAGTCACGTAATACACAGGTGTTTTCACATACATGTGATGGTTGTTGAAACCAGTTGGAACAATCTTTCACATGTTGGACGTTTTGAAAATAAATGTTATTTAAACAGAATAATAAACAACTTCATCAGAAAAAGTGCATTATTAAAAATTTTTTTTGATGTGATTGTAAAATGAGGATTCAGTCATTAAACAGCCAAGTTCCCTACCCTCCCCCCCCCGTGGTTTTCTCGATGTCCAAGCGAATTTGTTCAATTTTTGGAGGTCCCTCAGTAACTCGCGCCCTTGCTTATAGCGTGGTCTATGTTTGTGGACCTCGTTGTGTGCCAGTTATCGAGGGAGAGGTGTAATGAGCATTGTCTATAACCACTGAACAGTCCATACAAATGTTTTTCCTCTTGAAAAATATCTAAGCACAACACAAAACACATCTGCAGACTTACATCAGGAACATAAAAAGCGTGAATGACTCCAGAAATCAGAAAGAAACTGAATGCTTAATTTTCTCCTTATATACACCGTATATTGCAACTGTAGTTCACGATAGACCCATGAGATAACATTCATTATTGATTTTCAATTAACTATATTCACATGATCTCACGCAACCAATGGGAATCCAAAAGAATTATTCTGGAACCATCAATATCCCAATCAGTCACAAAGAAAATATGCCATAGGCACCATATTAAGTCTTATTATTAGGATTATTATAATTAACTGTCAACATGTACATAAACAACTATTTATAGATCCTATGTGATTTACATTATTTTAAGAGCCAAATTACGCACACAATTTATAACAAAAAATATTCTATACAGTTTACTATCATGAATAAAAAATATGACAATGAAATAAAATCATATACCAGAAGTTACAGAAAATATAGATATACATAACAATATGACCTTTACCTTTATAAGGGCATGCAGGACAGCCACATGCAGTGGTGTGTAACCACACATACATATCCTGTGGGTCATTGTGGAACACTTCAAGTGGTATTTGGGGCCTGAAATAATAATAATAATAATGCTTTATTTATAGAGGGTGACTCATTAGTCAAGGACTATTCTTCTTTGAGGCCCTCTTATGGAGAGTATAACAATGCACATTATATGAAGACAGCAATAATTACTGTTTATTTGAACATGTTTAGTATTAAAATACTAAATTCCATTATCTATTAGAAACACATACATGCTCATGATATCTCTTCTTAAATACTCTAATATTTTCAGCAGATTTTACATGTAGTGGAAGCTTGTTCCATAGAACTGTACCAGAGGATTGTCAAACCTGTAACATTTCAAACTTTTGCAGCAGAATTTCATGATCAACAAGATCAAAGGCTTTCTTGAAGTCAATGAAAACAATCCCAGTCATATGTCCATTATCCATTTCCTTCAGCCAAAGATCAATTAATCTGGTAAGTTCTGTTTGGCACAAGTGGTACTTTCTAAATCCTGATTGTGCTTTATGAAATAGAGAGTATGTTTTAAAAAATTTATAGACCTGAATGGCTACATGCTTTTCAAATAATTTTGACAATACAGGTAGAATTGATATTGGTCTGTAATTCCCTGGATCCTCCTTTTCTCCTTTCTTAAAGATAGGTGTAACCTTTGCACATTTCATTGTTTCTGGAAAATGAGCACTCATTATACTTAAGTTTATGATATGCGTTAATGACTTTGTTATTACTGGTGCAGCAATTTTAAGAATTCGTGGACCAAAACCGAAAGGGAGATATTTACTTGAAAGCAAAATTCATTACAATCAAGTATAATTACATTTGGACATAAATCAGTATTTTGCAATAAATGAAAATTAGTAAAAATGAGAAGGTAAATAAGAATGATATAAAATGGCACTTTTTAAAGCAAGATCTTGGATCATTATCATGTCATGAATAAAAATGGGTCATCTCCATTAGTCGCCTATAACGATATGCAGGAAGGCACATCAGGTTTATTAAACACTCCTGAGCCCACAGGCAGCAGGATATGATAACATTGTTGCTAATAATAACTTGAGCCATTGCCATATCAAATAGATGAGTTTTCACACTTGTTCCCATGGTTACTTTTAAACAATGATTCAAGACTTCCTATTTTAGCCTACCATGGGACAGTAAAGTTTGATGCATAATTTACTGAAAAAAACGTGAAAACTTAGCCAAATCTAACAACTGTACATAACTGTACATCCTAAAATGTAATAGTTGTACATCCCCAAATACTGGCTTATCCCCTCTATAGTTCAGCACTGACGAGATGAAAAGGGAAAACTTACAGGCACTTAAACCTGTACTTATCATGGTGTGTCTTGAACAGACTTCTGTACAAATGACCTGTCTTCTTTCCTCCCAAACAATTTTCAACAATCCATATAATATTATGTTCCCATAACAAATGTTTAATTTTGGTGTTTTACTATCCATAACAAATGTATAATTCTGGTGCTTTACTATCCATAACAAATGTATAATTTTGTTGTTTTACTATCCATAACAAATGTATCATTTTGTTGTTTTACTATCCATAACAAACATATCATTTTGGTGTTTTACTATCCATAACAAATGTATCATTTTGGCATTTTACTATCCATAATAAATGTATCATTTTGGTGTTTTACTATCCATAACAAACATATGATTTTGTTGTTTTACTATCCATAACAAATGTATCGTTTTCGTGTTTTACTATCCATTGGTATGCTTGCATTTTAGTAGGCCATGGAACAAATTCTGTTTCATGAGGCTTAAAAATGATCCAGAAAGAATGCCCTAAATATGTAAGTTGATCAAAAATAATAGAAATAAATATGGTATCAGACTGCAACATGATTTTTAGTGAACAACTAAGGAATGACTTGACTGCAAAGATCGATTTAAATGTCGACTGTACCGTTATCAATTTTCTACCTGAGCATGGGTATATCCAATAATAGGCATCTACACTTTTCAAAACTGTGCTGTGTTCTGACAACTGCTTGGAAAATTATTTCATTTTTTACAGGATGTATAAAATACTTCTGATGTGTAAGTTCATGACACCGAGATCAATTTGAACATGTGGTTAAAAATGCAAGTATCTATATATAAAAGACATTTATTTAACAAGGACAAAACTGCCTGTCCTATTTGGTGTTCCTTTCATACAGATCTTCATATAACAAGCATCTGTTTATTAAAAACAAAACTGCCCTGTCCTTTAGCTTTCTTTGTAGATATGTCTTCATAAAAAGAACATCTGTGTACAAAGGACAAAACTGACCATTCTGTTTAGTGTCTCTTACAAATAAGGTCTTCATAAAAAGAGAATCCGTCTATAAAGGACAAACTGACCTGTCCCATATGCATCTCTTACAAACAGGTCTTCATTAAAAGAACATCTATGTACAAAGGCCCAACTGACCGGTCTCTTTAGTGTCTCTTACAAACAGATCTTCATAAATATGGCATCTGTCTATAAAAGCTAAAACTGTTGTCCCTTTTAATGTCAATTGCAGACAATATTTTACTGTTCATATCAAGAACTCTCTACTGACCTATCTTTTACTGTTTGTATCAAGAACTCTCTACTGACCTAACTTTCACTGTTCATATCAAGAACTGTCTATTGATCTGTCTTTACTGTTCATATCAAGAACTCTCTACTGGTCTGTCTTTACTGTTCATATCAAGAACTCTCTATTGGCCTGTCTTTATTGTTCATATCAAGAACTCTCTATTGGTCTGTCTTTATTGTTCATATCAAGAACTTTCTATTGGTCTGTCTTTACTGTTCATATCACGAACTTTCCATTGGTCTGTCTTTACTGTTCATATCAAGAATTTTCCATTGGTCTGTCTTTACTGTTCATATCAAGAACTTTCCATTGGTCTGTCTTTACTGTTCATATCAAGAACTTTCTATTGGTCTGTCTTTACTGTTCATATCAAGAACTCTCTATTGGTCTGTCTTTACTGTTCATATCAAGAACTCTCTATTGGTCTGTCTTTACTGTTCATATCAAGAACTTTCTATTGGTCTGTCTTTACTGTTCATATCAAGAACTCTCTATTGATCTGTCTTTACTGTTCATATCAAGAACTTTCTATTGGTATGACAACACAATGAACAACAATACAGTTTAATTCAACGCTCACTATTAGACTACTCAGCATATTTATGTGGTGGTGCCACAACATGCACATTGTAGGTTTCAACATGCGCTGAATGAAGTACATTCTGCTGAATGAAGTACATCCCTCAGAGTTGAATCATGGGCACCACTGCACGAAACTTTAATGATATCTCCAAAATACAATAAAACGAAGTTTCAGATATAATGCTTCAAAAATTCTGCTAATACAGTAAAAGCTGACTTGCAGTTTGCTTTGATGTAAGCGACCTTACACCATAATTGTCAACTCTCATGCCGGGAGGAAAAAAAAGATCCTGATTTTTGGGGTCGTTCCTCCCGATTTCATAATACCTTCCTAATTTTGCAGAGAAATCCTGATTATTACATTATGTCTTCAATTTTCATTTCTCCTAAAAATGAAAAGTCCTACATCAATAGATATGTAGTCCATGGAAGCCATTTTCTGTTCTATCATCTGTGAATATTGATGTGACGAAATAATTACTTTACTAGAAATAATTCCCTTCTTCACTAAATATAATGTTAAGTTTAAACATTATTCACGTAAATTTATGATTTTTTCTTTACCTCTACAACAATAAAAAAATCAGAAAATAAACCAGAATGAAAAATAAACCACAACAATAAAATTGTCAACAATTAATTTCAATCCGAAGTATGATCACTATGAATGCTGCAACTCAATATGTTATAGCGCCATGCCCACCAAAGAAACTTACATGAGTGAACACCTAGCATTTTTGTACCATATATACAGACGTTAATTGCCATTGTTAAATTAAAAGAAGGAATGAAAATGCATACCACGCAGCATATGTGTCCTCAAAAAACTAATTCAGAATACATATGTTTTATGTAAATAGTAAATGCCTTACAAGTTGACAATAAGGAAATAAGGACAGATATACGAGGGGAAAATAGTTGCCACATGTACGGTACCGCGAGGCTGCCTATTTAGGTACCTTTAGTGCAACAGAATTGCGTATCCTTTATTTGCTGATCAATTGCTGGTGCTTGCATAACACACAGTAGTGTAGAAAAACATGGCTTCTTTGAATTATGATAGAAGGCCAGTCGTTTTTAATTTGTCACGCAGGCTTTCTTGCTTGTTTATTTAAGACTAACATTTAGCTATTGTGCAGTTTGTCCACAGCTGACCAGAATATGAAAACAGGGTATGTCGCAGGGAGAAATGACGCATCCTTTGCAAATTTCACACATATTGGATCCAGAAGATTGGTAAAATATTTAGCAAAAACAAGGCTTAAAAAATGCCATAAAAACCTCCCGATTTTAGGTCCCAATCTCTCTATTTTTTTATTCAGTCTTGGCTTTTGAAAAGTTGACAGGTATGCCTTACACCCAGTTTTACAAAACTATGGTAATCGTGCTAATATTATGGAATGAAAGGCAATTACACATCAATGTACTGGAATAGTGGAAGGTCAAAATTCAATCTTAACGCAAGCCAGTTTCAGGGTTTTAATGATTAACTGGCCTGTATTACTGTTGGAAAACAAAAGACAAATCCGCCAATTATCAACAAAGGAGACGCCGAAACATCAAGCTTTCCACTGTGTGCAATGTTATGATGTTGTTAAGCCAAAATAAAGAATTTTAGCCTTTATTATTACCACTCTTCATGAACATGTAACAGTTATGCTGGTCATCTACCTTGTACAATTAAATGTGTGTACCTTTTCATAAATATTACCTCAGCTTGTAGGATCGCTTATATCACTGAAAATGAGTAACTCAAGAGCGCGTGATTCAATGTAAATGAAACAGCTATTAAGGACTAGCAGAAATGTTATCTGGAAGAATACAATTTGGTCAAAAATGAATAAAGCAAAATCTGCATCTAATATGTTTGGGAATAAATAAGGATTTAAGTGATGCTATGCACGATTTGCAGTGAGTATAGTTCAGCCTGGTCTCCCCGGTAAACTCAACCGGCCAGTGAATTATGAAGTCTGTATTTCCGTTTATTTAATTTCGTGTTGGAGAAATCAGAAAATATGCACAGGCAAAATAATAACAAAATCAATCATAGTACTGTATAACAGTTTAATAATAAGTGTCGGGACACCGAAAACAATTTTTTTTACATGCATATAAGTCTTAGGACATGGAAAAAATTATTTTTTCATGTCTCAAGATTTACAGCCATTATAGTAGTCAACAAAAAGACTTAAAAACTGTCAAGTTTAGACACCGGCCTGCATATAAGCCGACCCCCCCCCCACTTCTTCCAGGCCTTTATTTGTTCCTAAATTATTTGGCTTATATGCGAGTACATATGGTAGTTTATTATTTGTACTATAATTATATCTTGAAAACAGATTCATTTTATCAATTGAAAATCTCTGAATAACTTCAGGGTAAGTAAAAAAGAGAATGTATGAAAGAGAGAGAGAGAGAGACAGAGAGACAGAGAGACAGAGAAATCACATAAATTTTGTATTTAAAACAATAAAATTTTCAAATACAGTACCTTGTTATTTACTAAACAGAAAGTAAGTAAACAGTGCATTAAGGACAAGTATGCTCGGAACTATTTAATGACTGATTGAACGATATAATTAACTACTAAATGAATACTGCCTCATGGAACTGGACAGCTAGTCCATATTTAGAACTAGGTGAAAGTTAAGATGTGGTGAACAGCTAGCAGAGTGTCACAATCCATACCTAAAAATTGAGTGCAATCTAATTTACATGCAAATTCTTTATCAAGGGCTAGTTAATCATTAATGCATGGCTAGTTAATCATTAATGCATGGCTAGTTAATCATTAATGTATGGCTAGTTAACCATTAATGCATGGCTAGTTAACCATTAATGCATGACTAGATAACCATTAATGCTTGGCTACTAACCACTAATCCATGTTTAGTTAATCATTAATACATGGCTTATTAACCATTAATGCAAGGCTAGTTAACCATTAATGCATGGCTAATTAATCATTAATGCATTGCTTGTTAACCATTAATGCATGGTTAGTTAACCATTAATGCACTGCAACTAACCATTAATGCATGGCTAGTTAACCATTAGTAACTGGCCAACCAATTATTAATGAATGGCTAGTTAGCCACAAAGTCATTGGTAAATATTTTGTTATGGGTATATATATATATATATATACATATATATATATATATATATATATATATATATATATATATATATATGCAACACTGAGTACCATCATATTTTATGCTGACATCCACACCATCTCGAAACTGTCGTGCTATCATCTCTATGTCATTATAACGTATGGCCTTAAATACAGTGGCTTCCTCATCTGGTAGACTGTCTCTCACCATGACATCCTCTGGGCTTACAACGGAGTCCAAGTCTTTGTCTCCACTAACTGCCTCATTTCCACTGTCAGCCATTCTAATGTGAAAATAAAATGAACTTGTCATAAATATACAGAAAAACAGAATTCATAACGTATATTGATGAAATATATGAACAGAACTACACGTGTGTTTTGTTTTGAGTCAGCTGAGAGAATGAGTTTGATATGGCATAAGGATAAGTAAAGGCTGTCAGGCCTCTAATTATTCATTAGTCATATCAAATTAGTTCTTTCCCTTAACATATAACAAAACATGAAGGCAGTTTTGTATTTATCACAGATCCACTCTTGTGCACTTTTGAAATATTTTTAGCTTTAATGTATCAATGAAATTCAAAACAAATTGGGATTTATGAATGTGATTCACTGCATCTTACAATATCAGCACATCAATATCAATGATGACACACAAGTAGTTCAAATCTGTGTGATACAGAAATTCTGTTGTAACTGTACAGATATAGCTTTGTTAGATTCTGCTGTACAAATACATTACATAGATATAACTTATATAGATACAACTTTGTCAAATACTGCTGTACAGTGCTAAATATATTGATACAACTTTGTGATCAAACAAATCCAAGTGGCATCTTCTGTCCAGTGTGCCAATGACAGTTCAGAGCACAAATTGTCTGATTTTCTGCTCACAATCACATACTCACAGAAACCAAACCAGACAGTGATATCATGGTCATCTTCAAACATGAAGGATGAACAACATACATTTCTCACTAAATTTAAAGGCTATCATCTAAAACTGGCTGAATTGTGAATTTTTATTTCAATCTTCTTCTGCTAAAAAGTAAAAAATTAAATCAAAACTCAAAATAAAAATGTTAACCCCCCCTTATCTGTCATCTTTCAAACAACCATTAGCAACTATATTTCTAATTACAAACATCTGGCAGGTCTTTCATGAGTTAGCTGTTTGTTTTCTTCATAAGGAGGGCTGCATCGTTCAATGTGGTGACTGACACAGTCTTTACTAGCATACACACCAAGATTTTGAAAGGAAAGTATAGTATACTTCAGGGGTCAAGCTAGACTTAAATTTTAGGGAGAAGTGACTTCTCCTTTTGGTCAGAACAGGGAGAAGTGGGAGCTAAACAGGGAGAAGTGAGACCAAAACAAGAAACATGAGAGAGAGAGAGAGAGAGAGAGACAGCTGCATTATCTTATTTTAATGATGTGCTCTATTTCTCAGTATGCTTTTAACAGTTTTAAGCAATGCCTTATTTTCAAGTTGAAAAATATGTGTTATATGTTAGTATCAACATATTTTGTATGCGTATAAAAAATTTTATATTCATACCCATTCTATTCATACTTGTAGTATACGTGTTTGAATTGAAGTAAATGCAGTGTGTTTTGGCCGCATGACTTAAAAAGCACATCAGAAGCTATACATTGTAATTAATTTTCACTGATAGCAGTAACAAGAATAGAGTCTTGTAACTGCAAGTTGGTAAAAATGCTTAATAAACTACACTTAATTATTTTATTTTCTATAAGTTTTGTGCAAAATTGCAGTCAAAAAGATTTCTAACATTCTTTGACACAGCCCCTAATACATGTACATAAGAATAAATGCACAAGTGACTTCAAACCATATTCTTCGTCCTGATTTCATTGTTCCCGATAAAACATTACTGTAACTATTCATAGACAACACATTGAAGCACTGAAGTCGATATATAACTAAATTGGACCCTTTTTTCCCCCAACCGAAAATCCAAGAACTCGTATTGCACAGTGCGAGTGCATCTATTTTTAGAAGGAGGGCTTTTCTTAATATAACTACTCACTTTCTTGCTTCGTTACAAAAATCCATTAATAGGACTGCATATTTATGGTTGTATTATTTGTCTACCTACTGGTAATAACGACATGCATTGGTTAAATATTATTTGCTTCATTACTATATATATTTTTCGTATTTTCACAGTTTAATGAAGTGGTATATCATATACGCAGCGATGTCCGCCATTACAAGTTCATTTACGGTTTCAAACTGATTTTATACAGAAAATACGCAAATACGTCCGTTAAAATCTCCATTTATTAAAAAAAAATAAAAAAAAAAAATTAGAAAACGCTCTTCACCGATCATATTTTTAAAAGCAAATTACTATTTGCATATTGATGTTTAAATTTCGAAACAGAATTTGGTATATTTTCATCATAGCACAGTGTGCCCAACTTCATGAAATTAAGCAGTGATATCTTGCTCCGGAAAACGGTAATAGTATGTTAGCTATTAAAACTTAAATGTGAATGTGCAAGAATTTCTTTGTCGCCGTAAGCTGATTGGTATCAACGTGGTAAATACATTTGGCCTTGGGTTACAACAGTGCCAGAACTTACTGGCTACAGCAAGGGGGCATCTCAAAGTCGTACTCAACAGTCATTTTACGTCCGAAAAATCAGAGGGCGAAGTCGTTTTCGCTTTCCTAACAGAAGAAGGCGAAGTTTACGCTTCTCAGGCGACTTTTTCGCCCACTTCGCCTGGTAGCGTGACCCCTGATACTTAATCTCCTTGGACATAATGAGTGTTTTGCAAAGATTATCTTCAATTATACCTAAAGATGATTATCTTCAGTACTGCAAAATAAAGTCAAAAACTTCATGACTGCATGAAAGACTGAGACATAATTTTCACCTCACTTCAATGGACAGGTCAGTACACCTTCATAATAAGTACCCTTATTCACAGGACTGGTCAGTATACCTTCATAATAAAGTACCTTATTTCACTGACCAGATCACTTGACCTTTATAATAAAGCACACTTATTCACAAGATTCATGATAACTGCCAGTTGCAATAGTGATTCCTACCAAAATGTGAAATATAGTTTGAAAAATCAGTGTCCACATACCAGCAGTTTAAGGAAGTCAGCAGTAAATGACATTACTGAATAAACTTGTTATTAAATTACCCAGGGCACGCGGAGAATTATTTTCGGGGGGAGGGGCAAACATGTAGTGCTCTGCTATTCAGTTTTTCGGATTCCCCCCTCTCCTTTCCCCCTATGTGTGGGCACCTATAAAATTGAGTGCATGTGTGTGTGCGGAGAGAGAGAGAGAGAGAGAGAGAGAGAGAGAGAGAGAGAGAGAGAGAGAGAGAGAGTTACCTGATATAATACTATCCTACAAAACTTGTAAGAAGAGCTTAACTGAGCTAACAATTCAGACCATGAAAATGTTTTCGGTCTGTCCTAGCATCTATACGCAAGGAAGTTCAAGTCTCTTTCGGAAATGAAAACACAAACCGATCATCTGTATCATCTAGGTATCGTATCATCGTATAGGCTACCCATCAATAGATCATCGAGTAATGTGTTCTTGTGTTTTGGTTCGGTCTATATGCACTGTACACATATCGCCCAAAGTGGCATAACACAGCTATCTATATGAATTACCATATATGGCGATACTGACTGTACCTAGTCAAACTGTTTGCAGGGTGATTAAGTAATGTTTGCGTTACTGCTCATTACTGATCGTTCCGATACCAAATTAGGAATAAATACGGGTGAATGATACGCTCCACTGGCTTTTAAACTGACATTATTTTAATGACCTCATAAATGAGACAAGTTGGATCGGCCTCATTTAACCCTGATTGTCTCGTGTTGAATCCGAATGACACAAATTGGACAAACAGAATCGTGGTCTTTTGGAAACTCCAAGTCCTTGATATGTACATTATGCATCTACTTGATACTGACGAGACCACAATAATTGGTGGTGTGGAGATAGGGCACGGGGTAGACTTAAACCAACAAGTAGGTCTCCGCTTTTTCTTTTCTTCTTTTTTTCTGACAGCGGACAGGCAAAAAAAACCCCCAAAAAACAGCGGAGACCTGCTTGTTGGTTTAGGGGTAGACAAAAACAAACAGGTAAATCTCCGCTTTCTTTTCTGACATTACTTTCTTATTCTTTGGAATTGTATTGTGTAATTTACTTTTACCTAATTTCTTGTTTCACAGTTATTAATGTCTGTAAAAAGTGGAGCTCTACTTGTCTGCTTGTAAGTCTAGGGCACGGGGGGTGGAGATATATTTGCTACACGTATATGGAAATTTCCCAAATCTTAAGGATGTAAGGGTTTATTCACAACAGCACGGTCTGTTTGTTACGATATTTTTGCATAGACTGATATTTCATTAGGTCGACGTACCCCGCTGACGAAGAAAGCAAGAGAACAGTAAATATAGAAAAAGCAAACATTTTATTTCATTAATTTAGCTCGCTTGTGTGAATTAGAACAACCATAAAGTTGACTGGAAGTCGTATATCGCTTGTTTCATCCATGCTTATAGAAGCGGGAGGGTGAATCCTACAACTTTTAGAGGGGTTATTTCGCGAAAATAAAGCTTCCTACGAAAAATGAAAATACAAGGTCAATAACACCAAACCGAACCCTCTAACCGACCGATCTCTCTCTCTCTCTCTCTCTCTCTCTCTCTCTCTCTCTCTCATTGGGTGAGCTCATTTTGTTATTTTATCTTTGACGTTTGTGTTTTCAAATTTTTATGCGTCCTCGTTTACCTACCCGGACACTCACTGTTTGTCGTCACCCTCGCTGCTGCTGAGTAGTGTAATTAAATCATTAATAATATCAAATAATAACGCTAACCACGGAATCTCACAGCTAAACTAGCTCGACAGCGACTAGAGGCAATTAAGAAATATCTCCCTATCCGTGATTCTGTCAAGCAACAACTACAAGCTAGTCAGGAGTCTCAGGTGGAATTTACAGAGGGTACAGAACAGTTATTTAAACCAATTGTCGAACCAACAAAGAAAATTGTTACAGCAACTGAGTCAGCACAAAAAGCTCTTGAAACATTGTCTGTTGATATTGCTGGCCGTCTTCGAGCAACTCGACCGCCACCCTTGCAACCTCCTCAACCACAACCTGAAGATTAGCCACAACCTCTGCCAAAAGTTAGAATTAGCATTATAGATACATTTACGCCTGAAAGTATTGCCGCTATCAAGGACCGAAACTAATTAATTAATATTGCCGATCTTGGATATCGTGATAGAGATAAGTATGTAAAACCCGAATATGTTAGATCTATGAGATCTGCCGATTGGGTTAAAGATGTATATCGCATCGCGGCTAATACTCCGCAGATCAGATCTGAGAAGATGTTAATCAGTTTAATATTTCTAACCAGGCAGTAGATGAGTATATTGAACAAGTTAAACAAGAAAGGAGACAAGAAGAAAAAGAAATGAACGTGCAACTTAAATAAGCTAAACAACTAAGGAAACGAAAAGAAGAAGAAATGAAGTCGCGATAAGAAGAAGAAGATTTGGAATTTGAAGAAATTAGACGAAAGAGGGAATTACGTTCAACAAGTAAGAAAAATGCAAAAGAAACAACAGAAAGTGGTCTGTGCGATTGGGTCACTCGAGGAAATGGTCGTGATACTCCATGTCCCAATAACGTCCTTGCCGATGTTGACAGACTAGAAATTCTGATTGGCGGGAAATGAGCCGTCAATAATTCCACAGAAATCATTAATGAAGCAGCTGCTATTTGTCAGACATTATTTACAGGAGGTATCATGGATATTAATATTTATTGGTCCCTCATCTATGAATCGATGGTGATAAACGCGACGATGAAGTCGTTGATGACTGATGCAATTAGATCAATGAGAAGAAAATAATATTATCATACATAATGCTTAACGTGGACCTGTAATGGTCAGGGTGATAAATTCGCGATTACCAACCTATAAAGTGATCTACGGAGATGGACTCGTTGATGTTGTTCAGGGTCTATTCAGAAGGATAGCCCCAAAAGCGATACCGATTGCAAAACAATTATCAATGACAGCTATTGACGTTGTTCATGCTAAAGGTATTGGTGCTTTTGGTGATGTCACTAGCAAAGTATTCTCAGCAATCAAGGACAGACTAGCAAGATTAATACGACGAAAACCTCAGCCAGTAAACTGGCAAGCACAGAAGTTATATCAGCAGGTGTCAGTAAAATAAAAAATCAATCTGCAAATCACAAACTAGCAAAGTTGGCTGGTGTACCCTTGTCAGAAAAAGAAAAAAAATATAACTGCTAGTCTGATAGCAGAAAGTGGTCTTCCTGCTAGACGATAACAAGTATAATAAAATGTTTAAACGTGTATCTGATCCCGCTTTCGACATGGATACGCCAGTCCTCAAAGATGAATCGGTACGTGATTATCAATATTATTCGTATGATGAACGATAACCAAATCTGCGTGGGCAAACTGAGCTGCAAGTTAAGGATACAAGCAGATATTTTTTACTCGCTGAAGCATTTATTGAAGTAGAAGGTGAAATTCTAAAAACAGATGATGCTGAATACGGATACTTGGCCTTGCAAGATACAACTACGATAATTCAAGATCAGCTTGTCCGTCAATGATGTTTGTAAAGGATACTTCTGACCACCCTGACAGCAGACATTATAATATAAGACGACCAAGAAACTTCGCCGACAACGCTGACGCTGATGTGTGACCAGTGATTCATGGTACTAATCCAGAATTTAACTTAGGATTCGCAGCGCGTCGATCAGTGCTAAAGATGGAAATAGAAGATTTTCATGTGCAATTCCACTGTCACATATCTTTGGATTTTGCAGAAATGTCAGAAAGGTTATTTTTGGAGCAAAGCATACAGTTGTACTTGTAAGAAAGGCTACCGACAATGATGTAATCTGGCGCCCCGTCGGTGATGCAGCTAAAGTAATACTGACAAAACTTTCATTGTAGATGCCAACAATGATACCGTTACTCGCTGAAGAACAACGGCTGTTCTCTTTTATGGATTCGGGTGGTAAATCAACATTATCATGGTTGACGATGACTACAGATTGTGTTCAAAGTACAATTAATGGTTTATTCACATGGCAGATAGCATCACAGCAAGGTGTCTCTGCGCCGCGACATATATTTTTTGCTTCCAAAATACTGGAAGCGTAAACTCACAAACACACAGTATAATGATATTTGACAAACTTGATATTACTGAAGTTTCACTGAGAATAAATGGACATGAAGATCAATCCAAGATATATTATTGAATTTTGATAACAATCATGTAGCTCGTGCATATCATCGTTTGATGACATTCATGGGACGTGATCAAAATGTTGATTCTATTCAACAAATATCACAACTAGATTTTACAACGCTGTATCCGATTTATTACTTTTCGCTGGAACACCTGGAGCAGCAGAGAGGGTGGACCCTACAACTTTGTAGAGACCTTATTTTTGAGAATTAAGGGTTCCTACGAAGGCTGAAAAAAAGAAGTTTTTGTCTTAATAATGAAAACTTCTTTAATTGACCAGATTTTTTCACAATCTGGTCACATACGTATGTCATTCACCCTCTCTGCTGCTATAAATTAAACAGCCCGTATAGATATTATCAATAATGAGTATTGGAGAACCACACTCAGCTAAATTAGCTCGAGAGCGACTAGAGGCAATTAAAAAATATCTACCCGTTCGTGATTCTGTTAAGCAACAACTACAATCGCGTCAGGAATCTCAAGTGGAATTTACAGAGGGTACAGAAAAATTATTTAAGCCGATTGTTGAACCAACGAAGAAAATTGTTACAGCAACTGAGGCAACACAAAGAGCTCTTGCAACATTGCCTGCTGATATTGCTGGCCGTATTCAAGCAGCTCAACCACCACCACAAGCACCACCACAACCACCACCACAACCACCAAGAACCAGAACTAAGATAATAGATAAATTTACGCCTGAAGGTATTGCTGCTATCAGGGATCCAACTCGATTATTTGATATTGCCGCGTTTGGATATTATGAAAGAAAAAATTATGTAAAACAAGAACATGTTAAATCATTAAGCTCTGCCAATTGGATCAAGGATATATATCGCGTCGCTACTGGTATTCCAGAAATCAGATCTAGTGAAGATATTGACGATTTTAACAGATTTGGCATGGCTGTAAATAGATATGTAGAAGAGGTTGAACAAGGTAAACAATTACGACCACCGCAATTTGAATTACCACCACCACAATTTGAATTACCACCACCACAACAACAACGAGAGTTACAACGACAACAACAACGAGAACAACCATCACCGCAACAAGAACAACAATTTCAAGAAATGATGAAACGAATTCAATCACCACGACAACGACAAGAACAACAACAAAAAGAAGAATTACCACCACAATTTGAATTATCACCACCACAATTTGAATTATCACCACCACAATTTGAATTATCACCACAACAACTAAAACAAAAGCTACAACAACTAGAACAAAAATACCGAGAAGAAATAAAACGATTACAACAAAATATACAACAAATACAAGAACAAAAACTATTGCAATCACCACGACAAACTGAGGAAGAATTTCAAGACACCCCTGGCGCAACTGGAAGTGGTCTAGGAAGTGGCCTTATTACCTGTCCCAATAACGTTCTCGCTGATGTCGATCGATTAGAAATTCTCATCGGAGGAAAACGAGCTGGTAATAATTCCCCAGAAATCATTAATGAAGCAGCTGATATTTGTAAACGATTATTTAGTGGCGGCATCATGGATATTAATGTATATCGGTCTCTTATTAATGAAATCGCCGACGATTATTATAGTGATTAGAACAATTAGTGATAAAAACAATTAATAATAACAATGATCGTGCATGGTACTCAACGTGGATCTACCATGGTCAGGGTAATAAACTCTCGATTACCTGTATACAGAGCAACCTACGGAGATGGACTAGGTGATGTTATTCAGGGTCTGTTTAGAAGGATAGCCCCAAAAGCAATACCGATTGCAAAGCAACTAGGAACGAAAGCTATTGATGTTGTTCGTGAAAAAGGTATAGGCGCTGTTGGTAATCTCGCTAGCAAGGCATTCTCAGCAATTAAAGATAGACTATCACGATTAATACGCAGACCGACCCGACCTGTGAAATTACCTAGCACTGAAGTGATGCCAGCAAATGTCAGTAAGATAATAAATCAAGCAGCTAATCAAAAACTAGCGGAGTTAGCTGATATCCCGATGTCAGAAAAAGAAAAAAATATAACCGCTAGTCTCATAGCAGGAAGTGGTCTTCGAGTTAGACGAAGACGATAATAATAAAGATGTTTAAGCGCATATCTGACACCGCGTTTGACATGGACGCACCAGTTCTCAAAGATGAGTCTGTGCGCGATTATCAGTATTATTCTTACGACGCACGAATTCCAGATCAGCGTGGACGAATCGAACTACAGGTTCAGGATACAAGTAGGTATTTCTTACCCGCTGAGGCATTTATCGAAGTTGCAGGTGAAATTTTAAATAACGCCAATCCTTTAGCACCAGCAGCATACGCCGCTAATGTTATTGTTGGTTTTGTTAATAATGGTATTATGGCGTTATTTGATAGCGCTACGTATATGATTGACGGAAAAAATATTGAATCAATCCAGAAGGACGTCGACGTTGCCACGACAATACTAGGTCTCGCGAGATACAGCGACGATTACTCAAGATCAGCTGGTCCATCAATGATGTTTGTCAAGGATACAACTAACCACCCTGACAGTAGAAATCAGGTTTTTCGACAACCAAATAATAGAGCTGTTCCTCCTGTTGCTGCTGCTGTTGAAGATCTACCTTTTCCAAATCCAGATTTCAACTTAGGAGTAGTATATGGGGTTACCGTAGCGTCAATGGGAATTAGTATTACAGACCCCCCCTGGGCCAGTATAGCGTCAAGAAATAAAATCTCACCCTGGGCCTGTATAGCGTCAATGGAAAATTGGGTAGAGGGACTAGCACACCCTGGGCCTGTATAGCGTCAATGGAAATTTTGTAGAGCGACTAGTATACTGTGGGTTTGTATAGCGATAAGCGACAGGTGGCATGACGTCACACTGGTAACAATGTAGCAAAAAGAGAAGTACTGTGACGTCAGGCTACCTGAGAGAGGGCTATAGACAAACACGAATCAAGAGCGTTCGTGTTTTTTAGTAGAGGAAGGGTTTTATATATATTCGTTTAGGGTGGAGATAAAATGAAAATTAAGATCTTTTCGAGGCATTGGAAGTGGCCCTGAAAAGGGTCTTTGGGTTCTTCTTCTTTTATCTCCTCCAGTTCTTCCACCATGTCCTGACTTTTTGAATAATTCCTTTCTTCTTTTCTTCTTCGGGCATCCAGTCAGGATGTCCGAGAGCTCTGAATTTTTGTTGGATTTTCATCCAGTTCTGATTTAGTTTCTCAAACTCTTCTTTCTTCTTTTTGTTTTCCTTTTCCTTCCTCTCTTTTGCCCACGTCTCCTTGATCTTCTTTACTTCTTCTTCCAATACCTTTTTCATCAGGTCTTCCGCTTTCTTTACATTTTCTAAGCCTTTTTCTACAAAAGACCATTCTGTTAAAATGAATGTGTCTTCCAAAAAACACCTTATTTTGGTGACAACATCAAGGGTCTGCTTCAATGTGCCTACTCTGACATATTTTGGATAGTTGAAGCCTTTCAACTTATCCGCTTCCTCCACTATTATGCCTTGCAGTTCATAACTTGCTACTTTCATACTTGTCATAAAGTCTAGGCTGACTTCAAACCTCCACTCCATTTGAAGTCTTTCCACCACATGGACTCCATCTATCATCCACCACCAACTGTCTGTCAACTTGTTAAAAAGATCCATCTTGTATTCTGTGTTGAATGGTGCGAATGACGAACGCTATACTTTTATATACTTCAAGCACGGACGTGAAGGAAAACATCCCTTACACTCACTTCACATACAATTTACTATCCTCACCAACGAACGAGCAAGCATAAAACACACACTATACTATCCTCACCAACGAACGAGCAAGCATAAAACACACACTATACTATCCTCACCAACGAACGAGCAAGCATAAAACACACACACTATACTATCCTCACCAACGAACGAGCAAGCATAAAACACACATTATACTATCCACACCAACGAACGAGCAAGCATAAAACACACACAATATACTATCCTCACCAACGAACGAGCAAGCATAAAACACACATACTATCCTCACCAACGAACGAGCAAGCATAAAACACACAATATACTATCCACACCAACGAACGAGCAAGCATAAAACACACACAATATACTATCCTCACCAACGAACGAGCAAGCATAAAACACACATTATACTATCCACACCAACGAACGAGCAAGCATAAAACACACAATATACTATCCACACCAACAAGGAAGAGAAGAAAAACACACACCCATATACTATTCACACCAACGAACGCGCATGCAAACACACACACACACACACACACACACACACACACACACACACAAGAAGAGTGAGTCTTTATATGGCAAATTGAATAGGTTCTCTTTTCTAGAGATCTGGTTAGCCCTGAGAAGGGCTGTTTTTTTAAACTTCAGATGCACCTGGCTAATGGTGACATCTCCCAGGCCGGGCACCACAGACGCATCTTCTACTCCAATCATTTTCCCAATTCACATTTGTGACTGGGAGTGCAGAGGCCTCTTGAGTGGCTTCAGAACCCCAATCTTCAGTTTCTGGGATTCTGAACACTTCCCTCTGTGCTCTCCTATACCAGAGCCGGGGATGTTGTTCTTGTTGTTGTGGTTGCACTCTTAGGTTTTCAATTTGGGGAGCCGTAGGTCTTTGTGCTGGTACAGTTTGCCGTACTGCTACTGGTTGTGGAAGCGTTGGTGTCCTCACCTCAGGTTTGACCTCACATTGAGACCTAAGGAATAGGTGAGGTAGTATCCCTCGCTTCTTTTCCTTCTCCTCTTCTTTCTTCTTTTTTTCCTCCTCTTCCTTAAGTCTGTCACTTTCTGCAAGCGCCTCCATAGCCAGCTCATCCAGGAGACGCCTGGCATGCTCCAGGTGCATCTGGAGTTCTAGTAGTTTTGTTAGTCTACTCATTTTGTTGCAGCTGCTACGTCAACGTGGGTAACCAGACTGACGATCGCACCAATTTATATACTTGAAGCACGGACGTGAAAGTAAACATTCCCTAGCACTCAAATTTACCATCACATGTAACACGCGGACTTAAAAGAAGCACTCACGTTGACTTTTTTACTTTTTACTTACAAACACAGGCAGACACGATTGGACAAGACAGAGAAACGAAGTGCTTATAGGCACACTTCTATTTTTTTTAAACATACAAAACACAAATATTTTGTTTTACTGACAAAAGAAACGAAGTGCTTATAGACACACTTCTATTTTCTAATGACAAATTTTGGCAAATTGAATGAGTATGTCTTTTCGAGAGTATTGGGTAGCCCTGAAAAGGGCTGTTTTTTTTGTGTTCACGGAAGTAATGGCAATCTTTTTTTACTGTCTAAGATTGCGTCCCCGTCTGGCAGTAGGCTTTCCTATTGGATACGGTCTGCTTCTGCGAAAAGAGAAAGAGAATTCTTTGGTGTCTACTCGACAGTCCACAAAACCTCTGTCTGGTTCTTGCTGCTGCTGCTGCTGCTGCTGCTGCTGCTGTTGTTGTTGTTCTTCTCTCTGCTTCTTCTGAAGTCTGTATTTCTCAGTCCATTCTTCTTGTTCTTTTTTAATTTCCTCTCTAAACATCTCTTCTATCAGACCTTGGACTGTGGAGAGCATCCTAACATTCTCTATTTCTTCAGGCTTCGGTATCAGGTTTAGCCTGACACGATGTAAATTGACGTAAGCTTCGTTCAGCTGGGCTAGTCTGGAAGGCATCTTCATAGGTTGACGAGTCAACAGTGAATGGTCAGACTGGAGACCCACCCGCTTTATATGGTTCAAACGCGGACGCGATAGAAAACATCCCTACTTGGTTTTAGTGTCGGAATGCTATGATAGCGAATGTCATGATGAGGGATAGAAAGAAGTCAAAGAGCATATATTCACAGTGTTTTTTTTTAAAACAAACGACAGACACATTTTTTTTCAAAACACAACATTTTTTATTCAAGTAACAAGTAACAAGTCATAAGTCACAAGTAACAAGTAACATCAAACAAATTATTTTTGACAAGGTTGACAACGTTGTGAAATCATGTGAGATTTCCATTGATGGAAGTCATGAGGCCATTGATGTACACTACGTTTCCTAGCTAAAGACAAAAGATAACTATAATGGTCACAAAACCATCGATCTATTTTCTCATCGTTTCTAGAAGAGTGACGATCAAAATAAGTCACTAAATGTTCTAAAGGATATCCAAGACTGCGTTGATGAAGAAAATATACACAATATTGTCCACACACCATGGAATCTGTGCCTTGTAATTTCACATTATTGTATCGTGTCGTCTGGGCATTTCTTCTCATAAAGTCAATGATATCGTCTTCCAAAGGGGGTAATCCATACGAATCAAAATATTCCACACAATTCTCTTGAGGGAAGTAGACGGCAACCCAGTGAGTGCCTGGAAGATGACTTTCGTCCGTGTTGATGACATAAGCTTGATGGTCTTTAGGTTTGCGATGAGGTAGTTCATCTTTAGCGCACACGACAGGATTCCAAGAAGCAGTATACGAACTATTGTTCAAAAGGTAATAAAGTTCCCAGGTATCCATTTTCTGTTGTGTTGTTTTTTGTTTTTTTTTTTCACAGGTAATGATAAGTCATCAATTCAATTCTGACTTTTTGTTTGAAACGATCTGTCAAGTATCCGTTTCTTTGCCTTGTCTCCGCACTCTGGGCTAAGAGAGCTTCGATGCGATAGATCTCTAGAGTAGTCAGTGGAGGACAGGAATGATCACGCAAGCCTTTATACCACTCATGCAACACGGTTTCTTCTGAGATGAGACTCCAAGCGTCGTCCAGATACTCGTCCAATTTTTCTTCTTGACTCATCATCATACATTTATCGTGTTGAATTTGACTGGGATGATCGTTTTGACATCCGTAACAATATTTCTTGGACAATTCCGTAATTGTATTCGCTAGGTGTTTAGCAAAACAGGACACTAAATGTTGTTCTTGTTCTGGCCATCTGGACTTGACGACTACCTCGTCCTCTTTGACTTCGTCTTGGGGTTCTGTTTTCACGCTATCCTCCCATTCCATGTTCAAAGATTCTCCACTGTTTAAAGAGGGATAGGAGTCTTCCATTGTGTCTAATAGTCTAGAATGACTTCTTTCAAACTGTTGATTTCTATGGTATTATCGAATTCAGCATACAGGATGACGTTGACCGTCTCAGGGAGAGCGATTGCAAACTGAAGTTCCACACGCAGTTGACCGGATTTTATAGGGTGGAAATGTCCCTCGTCGCTGCCTTGGTCTGGAGTGAAATCAAAGGCCCACAAAGTGTAACCTCCGACATAATCTTCGTACGAAATATCGTGACTGGCGTTGGTTCCTAGTTGCCCCGTAGCTTCGTACAGGGACAAGTACGATCTCAAGTAATTCTTCTGGGCAAAGTTAGGTTCGAAGGGTCTGGTACACAAAGTCTTTCCATCGCGACTGACTTCAATTTTGGACACTCTGTAGTGCTTAAACTGGAAAGGATTTTGATCGTGGGCTCCGTTGAAGGCTGCATTACTGACGATACCAACGATTAAACGTTTGAGTAACTGTCCTTGGAACAGATGATCTTCGATCTTGGATCGGAGTCCAGTAGCAATGGTGAATGTTTTCACTTCGACACGTCGTATCGGATATTTGGCGGTCGATCTGCTCAATGTTTGACTGATGTCGTTTCCCGCTTTAGGTAACACTTCTACACGTCGCACGTAAAGTCTGGCTTCTTGGATGATGGTTTTGTACTCGTTGGCATGAGTCATCAAATGGAAAGCGACACTGCTGCGATTGAGTCTCAGGCGAATATCCACTCCGTTCAGCAAATACTTCTCTTGCAACCACATGTCCAAATGCAAACGATCCATCAGTTCTAAACTACGACCTTGCGGGATTTTCCTTCGACGGTCGTTAAAACCCACATTGTGAGGATCGTCATCGGCTGTCAGGGCTCTGTCGTTAAACGTGTTCTCACCTGCGGTGTCAGGTTTCCATACCACGCAAGCATCCAGATGAGTGTTCTTGACCTCTTTTCCGTACGTCAAGAGATTTTCTAGGTACGCTCGGTAAGGGTAAGTATCCGTGCTACTGCTGATCAGTTTGTTATTCAAGTACAAATCCACTTCGCTGAACAAGGAATGCATGAAATTGTTGACGGGAGCTACTGCGGCATCGGCTCCCGGATTGGTGTTGTCGGTTGATTTGATCACTTTCAGCTTTAGATACAAGTAACTATTATTCAGATCGATGTAATCTTCGGGCTGTCCTTTGATTTCAAACTCGATGGGAGCGGAATCCACCAAAGAGGAGACGGGATGAAATTCCACCCATTGGGATTCTTGCATCGTCATCATGGTGGGTGGCATGGCAAACAGATCCAGTTCCGACTTGGAACAAGCACAAGACTCTCGGTGCATCATTTTCCTTTTTTTTAATAATCAAAAACGTCTAACTCTCGGACGGTTTTTCTTTTCTTTGTCTTTCTAGCTCTAGGGGCGTGAAGTCCTCTGAAAGGGTGTTTTCGTCGTCTTTTTTCTGCCTTGTCCTTGCTGTGGCCTCAGGGAAGCAGGAATGCCTAACTCA